>LPNX010503382.1:239263-286031 GCA_001517045.1 Pseudotsuga menziesii | reverse complement strand
CTGTGTTTACTCGGCCGACCGACGTAGTCGGTACCTCGACTTAGTCGGCTGATCGACTAAGTCGGTCTTCGTTCAAGTCGACTTATGTCGACTTTCTCCTTCTACAAACTCGTAAAACCGAAAAGAGGCACTCATTAACCATGATGGAGGAAATGGGAAGGGAATCATTTTGTAAATAATGGCAGTTGTTTGTCGATACCTTTGAACATGGCACTTGTCTACACATCATGTCAGTCAATTGGGTATTCAGTTGATCTCCATGATGATCCACTTTCATGATTCATGTCACTCCTTTGATTCTTTCAAAAGAATGCATTGTCCACTATCACATTGTGTGTTTGTCTCGTTCATTCATGCTGCCAAGTCTTTTTGTCGTGCCACCCAATGTTCAAAGGGGATTTGAAGAAGTTTTACCTTTGCAGTCTAAACAATATTCTTGTGTCAATATTTTTGAGTTAATCTTATGATTACTACATTCACATCATTCCAGAACTATGTTTTGAGTTTCATGTCGTCGAACTGGGACTCATCATGGCCCTCCTTCGACGAGACTATTCACATCTACATCAGCTCATCATCCGAAAAATAGTCTTAGAAACAATATTTAGTACCTTGAGATCTGTATGCCTTAATGACAGATTCTCTCGCTCTCAACATAGGTTCACATCATTGGCCTTTGATCGATAGAATCAACTAAGTGTTCGACATTAGGACATCTATTCGCACTTAGTAGATTGTACTAGAGTACCTTGGGAATCATTGACATCAATGGTGATCTCCCTTGCACTTATTAATGGTTCACATCATTGGTCGGTAATCAAGTGGTTTATACCATGTTCGACTTTAGATCATTGTAATCACATGGATAGAATCGTACTTTGTGGAAGACGAGACAAAGACCCTGGGTATTTGTTTAAAGCACTCATTGCTTTTCCTAAGGTTGTGATGGAATTTTGCATATCCAGCATGGATCCACATTTGTATGGTCATGGCTATGCTCAAATTTGCATCTACATGACATAGATCTGCATTGTATGTCTAGTAGCTATGTCCAAGTTTAAGTCCTCTATCACATGGATCTACGCTATATTCTAGTAGCCATGCTTGTTTATCCCTCTCATCGATCTACCTTGTATTGGTCTGCAGCCATGGGTTGGTTACTTGTGTCTATGAGTCAACATACTAATGTACTACAGATGCCTACTTGACAACATGCTCCAATTGAGCCAACATTTTCAACTCGTAGCAATGAATTATTCTCTCAAATCTCTCGTTTATCATATCCCTCTAAGACTCATGCTTTGGGGGGCATCTTGTTATACCAAAATCCTGTCATCATCATGTGATAAGACCTTTGACATACCTATTTTCCCTTAATCCCAGCACTTGGAGTGGAAACCCATGCTAATTGTTAATCTTTCATGAAAATTCCCAGTACCGTGCTTTCCCTATTGTCCAAGAGTGGTACCTTGTTCGCACCGTGTATCCCTTGTTGTCCACAAGTGGTGCCACCACTTATGGACCTTAGTCCATAAGTGTTTCTTACTAGAACCGCTCTATCATTGAAGGAGAAATGCGGTACCCTGGGTAAAAAGGGAAAAAGAGAAGATTCTCGAGGATTCTAGATGATGATCCTCATGTCCTCCCTTATCCTTATCATTGTGGGTCAGTTGAGCTCGAGATCCCTCATTCTAGGATCTTAGAGGCCACCTCATCCACTAATATCTCAACCATCCCTATCCATTAAGCCTTATAAATACAAGCTTATGTCCATGGTTGAGGGGAGAAATCTTAAGGTATTGTTATGCTGTTGGATTGATCACTTGGCCCAAGCCATTGGAGAGCATAGAGAGCTAAAGTCAGAGCTTATGGGGATGAGAGTGCTTGGTTTCATGGAGATTCATGTCAACACTAAGGCTTGATTGGTTATAAAATTCTCCATTTTTATATTAATACAAAGCTGATTTCCCTCCCACATTATTGTTGTTGTGTGATTTCACATGTATGTTGTTAGATTCCTTAGTCACTAAAATGGATTAGTAGATCATATTCTGGCAGATTTGATGTGTTTGCGTGTTTAAGCTGATTGCAGGTACACAGGGTTACTATCGATGCATCACATTCCAGGTATCTACGGCGTCCAGGGAGAGTCTTCAACCTCTGTCATTCATTTGTTCTGGATCTGAACCATTCAGACCAGTGGAACACCTTACTATCTGCAGAAGATGAAATATTCCAACTGACACTTTGAATTCTGCCAAATGCTTCTATGTACATCTATTCTCATTCTGTTGATCTATGAATGGTCCCCAGTCAGATTCATGGCAAATTGGAGTGGCGTCTCCTCATGAAAACCATTTAGTCTCTGAAAGTATTCAATCCACCCATCTTCCCAAAATATGGCAAAGACTTATCTATTTTCACACAGGGAATCTAAGTTCTTAGGATTTTATCTTACTGGAGGACCCATACTGCTTCCACTCTGCTATCTCTAATGGTGAATGTAGAAGCTACAATATCAATTGTGTTGGTTGTGGAGCTTGATCTTCTAGAGCCAGAGATATTATTCAATCATATTTGTAACCCAGGTGTATTATACACTCGTTCCCCTTGCCTTGGGGTTTGGGGCAGCACCCCGAAAAATGGGGTTCGAGGGTAGTTCCCCCAAGAAATGGGGATTTGGGGGTGGAGCCCCCGCGAAATTTTTTTGGGATGATTGTTGGCCAACAGTTTTGCGGACCCATGGTATTGGGTTAACCGTAGTATTTTCCCATGGTATTTTTCCCCTATAGAAGAAAGCATTGTAACACAGTTGTATATGGTATTATTGCATTGTAAACAATCTCTGTGATTGTGTGAGAGATACTGTGAGAGCATGAAGAGGAAGTGCAGCAATTTTGCTGCAGGTTGTATCCATTCATCTTTCTGGACTGTAATAAAAGGACTTGCAATTTATTTGTGGACGTAGCCCATCGTTTGGGTGAACCACATTATATCTGTCTCTGTTTAATGTGTTTTGCATCTTGTTTAATTATTTAACTGTATATTTTTTATTGCTCTGCGGTCCTGTTTTCTAACAAATCGTTGGAGTTGAAGCAAGCAAAAACACTAAATGGATAGTCGAGGTCCATTTTGATATCTTTAGAAAGTTGGTGTAGTTATGGACCAAGATATTTTAACGGATTAACGTACGGGATGGATGGAACGATGGACGTTAAATAAGTGCAAGTGATATATTTTACATGCTTCACTTGAATATTGATTGGTTATAGGAGACAGAAAAGGGTTAAAAGGTGGAATATCATCATTATTACCATATCAATTCATGCTTAATCATACTTATAATTAGAAATCATACCTTATCATTGTTGTACTGAGCCCTCAAATTTCCAAGATGGATTATTTTGATGCTGAAACAGTCAAGAGGGACATAATTACACACGTGCCTTACCAGAACAAACAAGTCGTCATCCAATAAACAGATTGAACATGTTCATGTTAGCATTAATTTCAAGGATGCATGGAAGGCGGATGAATTATTTGGCCTTCTTTATAGGAATTGTAGAAGAGTGGTGTATCTTTATTAGAATCTCATCATAAAACAAAAATATTTGGTTGAAAATCCACCCAAGATGTGGCATAATTTTAGTGAGATTTTAGCAAAAATACTAGTGGAGTTGCAAGAAAAAAAATAACGGAGTTGCAACAGAAAAATAATGGAGTTGGTGAAAAAATAGAGAAGTTGCAGGGGAGAAATAACCAGTTTGGTGAGAAAAATAGCAAAATTGCGGAAAAAAATAGTGGAGTTGTAGCATAAAAATAGCCAATTTGGTGAGAAAAATAGCGGAGTTGCAGTGAAAAATAGCAGATTTGCAGTAGAAAAAAAGCAAGTTTGGTGAGAAAAATAGCGTTGTTGCAGCAAAATTTCAGTGGATAAAAATAGGCAATTTAGTGGAGTTTGCACCGAAAAAAAATGGATGAGAATTTGGTTAAAGCATGGGAAAATGAAAAACTTTCCTATGATTGAACGTTTGTGTGTATTCCTGTATACACTTCTCAAAAACAACAAACCCATCAAAAGATTAAAGAAAAACAAATGAAATCAACAATTTATTTATATACAATTTTTTGTGTGGAATTGCAGTAGATTTTTAAAGAGTTTCAGAAATGGGGGGAAACCCCTAATCCTGTATCAATTGATAGTCCAGATCAGTTGCAACATAAGAAATAAACACATCCTTTAAAATAGGTTTATGATATAGTTGTAGTCGATGACCATTCGTAAACAAAGGTGTCTGATTTTCATCGATAATGGTCAAACGAACGGTTCCATTATCGAATACCTTATCTATTTTGTAGGGTACCAACCATCTTGTACGCAGTTTTCCCTTAAAATCCTTCTTAAACCATGAATCACATAATAAATCCCAGTCTCCTTCGTAAAATACCTTCTTCTTTATAAACCTGTCATGTCATTTGGAGCGTTGTTGCTGAATTAATGCTGTGTGGTGTACAATAGTTGTGTGCTTCTCATCTAATTCATTTAATTGATCCAATCAGTTCTTCTGAGCCTCTGTTAAAGCCATATTTTCTTCTATAGTCGAATTCATGGTTTTGATCTCAAATTCAATGGGAAAGGCAACATTCTTTCCATACACCAGTTCATATGGGGAGGTGTTGCACCATGTTGTATGATAGGCCCATAATGCTTCTAGAAGCCTCTCAAGCCCATCCTTATAGTGACTCTTCACCATTTTTATAAGGATAGCCTCTATTACCTTATTTGTAATTTCCACTTGGCCATTGGCATGTGGATGATATGGTGAGGTTATATGTTGTTGAATATGATACTTCTAAAATAGGGCTTCCATCTTGCAAGACACAAACTCTGATCCTCCATTTGTTACTTATTCTATGGGTACTCCAAATTGGGTGAAGATCTCTCCATATAGGAAATCTATCACAGATTGATCATTGGATTTTACCAAAGCCATAACCTCCATCATCTTAGTCATGTAATCTATGAAAACCATGATATAAACCTTTTGTTTTGAAGGATACTTGATAGGACTACAAAGTCCAGATCCCATATGTCAAAACGTTCAACCACTAACTGTGGATGAAGTGGCATTTCATCCAATCTGTTCGGTTGACCCATCCTTTGGAAGTTGTCGCAGGATTGAGCATGTTTATTCCCATATTGAAACATGGTTGGCCAAAAATACCCCATTTTTAATGCCTTATGACCATTTCTCTTATAAGCAAAATGCCCCCCACATGGCTCATCATGCCAGGCCTTTAGGATGTTGTGAATCTCATCTTCCCTCACACAATGTCTAATTTCCAAATCATACCCTATGTAGAAGAGATGACCTCCGATCCAACAGTATCTACCACTCTATTGTATGATCATTCTTTTTTATCTTTTCGATAAGTGTGCTGGAAGCTTATCTATAGCCAAATAATTAGTGATATCTGCATACCACTAGGAATATGTTGAGACTGTGAACAAGTGTTCATTAGGAAAGGAGTCTTCAACTGGTGAATTATCATCATTATGGGTTAGTCGAGAAAGGAAGTCTACAACCACATTTTCCTTCCCTAGTTTATCAATAATGGTAATATCAAATTCTTGTAATAGCAACAACCACCTAGTTACTAGGGAATTAGTAACAGCTTTATTCATTAAATATTTAATAGTCGAGTGATCTGTATGCACAAGAGTAGAATACCCAATAATGTAATGTCTAAATTTATTAATGGCATAAACAATAGAAAGGAATTATTATTATGTCACCGTGTAGTTTATTTCAGTAAGGTTCATATTCTTGCTAACATAATAGATAACATATGGGCTCTAACCTTCTTGTTGTCCTAAGACTGCTCCAATAGCAGTATTTGAAGCATCAGAAGAAATTTGAAAAGGCAAGGCTGTTGTTCAGGAATAAACACCCTTGTAACCTAGGGTTTGGGTTTACCAATGTACTTCTAAAACTTTTAGATAATCAGCTTTAAAGTATAGAAAAGGAATAGGAATAAATGTTGAACTCACCCAATTAACGACGGTTGATCCAAGCTTTCTCTTCTCCCGCTCTGCTTCTCTCCAAGCTTTGAGGGATGCACCTCCTTCACCTGCAAAGAGAAAATTCTCCAAGTACAATCTTATACATGTATATATGACAAGTTATATGAACAATATATAGAGTGCTTAATCAAAAATATGCATCAAACATGATACATGAAAGAGACTCAATACAAAGTTGGAAGAAGAATTCTCTTTATTAACAATAGTGAATGAGATAAGTGTACAACACAATGCCTGAGACAAGGACTCCTCTGCAACCAAAGGATTTTGATTTCTGCTGCTCTAAAGACTTCTGAAGATATACCACCAGCATAACTTTGCTCTCCAAGTATGATTGATTAATGCCCTCCCCAAGGCCTCTATTTATACTTCGGGAAATAGGGCAGTTTCGAAGGTTAAGGAGGCTGAGACAGTTGAGATATTTAATGATTAGGGCTCAACAAATCTCCATTAATCATGTTTTATTATTTTTAATGTCGAATGGATGTGTATGCGACTATTGATACTGGCAACCCACGTATGACACGTGAGTTTCTATAAGGGAAACCTGCGTACATATCTGTATGGGGGTTGCAATGAGAATAGTCGCGTACGGTACACGAGTTATCAAAGAAGATAGTCGCGTATGTACATGAGTTGTTGTGGAGATAGTCGGTACGGAAATATACATATAGAAAGGTAAAATAGCAAGCTGGTTGGATAGTGAATGCATCTCATGTCATGCCCATCTATAGTGTTAAGGCAACCTTCAATCCATAAGTGTCCTTTTGTGTACCAACATATGAAGTGTCGGCACTCAGACGGAGAAGTGCCATTTGGGTTGATAACAAATGCCCCCTAATGCGTGAGGTCAGAGGGAAGCGATGGCCGAAATATGTTATAATCATTATCTTTGGAGAACTCAGAAATCCAATGGAGCAGAGGTAGTGCCTGAAACAAATACATAATAATGTCATATACAAAGTCATATCTGAGGATGCTATGTTCAATATACTGGAACACTAGCTCCTTTACAAAGTTTGAGTACATCATATCATACGGGTACAAGACCACGTATATTACAAAGGTGGAGCGAAGCCACAATATAACATAATGATGAGTCTTCAAAGATCTGGAAGCTGTGTAAATAGGTAGAACATATTCTTGCGCAACTTAGTCCATAGATAGGAAACTAAGGTCTTCATAAACAATCTAAAGAACCAGTACAATCCAAGCCATGTGAATAGATGTTATTGGAGTCAAACATGGAGCGGATTCAATAGACTATCGATCAATAGGTGATAATAAACAACTGACGCAAAGGAATTGACCAATAATGAAAGTGAATCCTGAGGTATAATCATCAAAACTCTAGGTATTCGTCATCAGGAAGTGCTGATGTGGAACCATACTGTGATAAGGAAGGAAATAGATCCTCCAACGGATCACAAGAGTGACTAGGAACTGGGTAAAGGAAGGGAGACACAAGTGATAATAGATACGACAATGATGGGATCAGGATATAGATCATACATTAAGTTAAATCCTTAAACAGTGAGCACGACACAGAGATGACCCAAGGCAGATTTTAACTTTATAGATAGAACAACTAGACTTATCTGTCATGTAGGAGACATGATCAGATTCCCCAGGTAGAACTGAAAAGAGGAGGGGTAAAAAAATCGAAGTAATAGCTGAACTGAAATTGAACACTGAGACATGGGTATCAGAAAAGATAGAGAGTGTTATGTTCAAGGATGACATGCTGCCACTAACTGAAAACCAAGAGAAAGCTTCTTCCTTACCTTCCCTGTTAAATTTTAACGAGTCCAGGAAATTCAAATCGATACTCTCTTCATTTTTTAACAAGCTTGAAGAGAAGAGGGAATATTGCTTGATAGTGTCACTAATTCATGGATTTAATGAGCCCGAACTAGTACATGCTGAGTTGGTGTTTTCACATTTATAGAGTCTGAAAACTCCAAAGAAGACTCCAAGGGGGTCCTTTTTTGTCCAATTTAGTCTCCTAAGGCCGGAAAAGTATAAAACATACCAAAGAAGAACTCTCTTAACTTCTGTAGAAGAAAAGGTGAACCTTTTTCGTACTCTCCAGGGGGGTCCTTTTTCATCCAATTTAGTCTCCTAAGGCTGGAAAAGCATAAAACATACCATAGAAGAACTCTCTTAACTTCCGTAGAAGAAAAGGTGAACCTTTTTCGTACTTAGTCAGAGAGGTCCGAAAAAGGTTAAATTACCACCTACTCAATGCTCCTTCGAGAGCAGCATATAGCTTGAGTTTTATGAGTGTGAAGGAAAGCAAGATCACTTGGAAAGATCCATTTGAGTACAAGAAATGGGGCTTACAAAAATAAACTCGATGCCTTGTTCTTAGTGTTTAACGAGCATGACAAAGACATAAAGTACACTCAAAATATTTTTCATGTATAGGTCCAGAGCACGCCAGGCATTCCTTTTCCATAAATTTAGTCCCTCGGGTTCATAAAAGTGATAAACCTATGCCTGAGAATACTCTTCTCAATTCCGTAGAAAAGAGAGTGATTCTTTCTCATGCTATTCCGCATGGTCTGAGAAAGAGATAACCTACCACCAATGCAGATGCCCATTCACATATTCTTAATGAGCTTGAATAGATAGGTTAACTCAGCAGTCAAGTCTGTTTTAAGGAGTCAAACATGGGCCTAAAGAAACTTCATAAGGGACGGGAGTCCTATAAAGGGATAGCTTGTAAAAAGAGACCAAAATGAGGCTCCATTTGGCATGAAAAATAGCTAAAAGGATTCCCCTGTACCTAAGACAGCTGTAGCATGAGTATCGAAAGACAACATAGGTTCTAAATGAGGATACTCATGAGAGAAAGGCCCTATCCATAGAAGAACAATGGTAAAGACAAGGACCCAATGGTTAAAAATACCATAGTCCGTGGTTAAAATGTTGATTGCTAAGTTTAAGATGGAGATGCAAAATGCATGTGAAACGACGAAAAACCATCCTATATGAGAAAAAAACACCTTAGAATGATGATAAAATTGTTACAGGGAAAAAAGATATGGTTTTAGTTGAATGAATTATGAACTATACGAAAAAACCCACTTGAGAAATATAATTTCTATAAATAGTTCAAAAACATAAATAAGACTCGCCGTTTTGAATTTTAGCCATAAAATACAAGTTTTCACCTCTACCTTCAGTTGATCGGTGTGGACCAAATTCAATTACGCAAATTTCAGGTAAAACTACACCCCAAGCTCTTCAATCTGATCCTAGAAAATTTCAAAATTGAGTCCAAATTTTATATTTTTGAGCGCCTTTAAGCAAGGAACACTATGTACGTGGGTTCGCTATAGTGAAACTCACGTACACACGTTCTATACACGAGTTGCCCGAAGGACAGTCGCGTACAGTACATGACATGCCTAACTAGACAGTCGCGTACGCTACGTGAACGGGAAAAGAAGTATGTAGGGTCAAAATTTGAATTTTTACATGAAACTAAAGGTTTGCAATGCTGGTTTTACTAGGTTTGAAGATGGTGCTTGAGTGGAGGAAGCATGAGCATGAAGATATGGATCAAGAAGCACTCCAAGATGCCCCCGCTATGAATGTTTTACGTTCAAGTGGATTGTTAAAGTTTTTTTGTACATCACCTATGTGGGCCAATGTCTGCCTGCTAGAGTTCATGATAAATTACTAGGATCATGATTTGGGCATGTTTGACCTTCAAGGTGAATCCTTGGAGATTACTTCAGAGGATATCTATTTCATTGTCGGTCTATCACGACGAGGAGCTCCATTCAACTTGGAAGGCACCGATAGAGGCAGTGACCCTCTAAGTGTCCAAAACTACATTGATATACTACGCACCAGGTACCCAAAAGAGAGGGAGTTGCATCCGTATTGTACACATACGTGATCTTCCTCTGCAGGTATTGACAAGTACTATAGTGAGGGTTGTGGGATCATCTTCTCTTCATCTTGCTACACGGAACTAGATGAGGTTAGAAGTGGATTGCATGCAGGGGGCCTTATATGATTGGTGCTCAGGAGTTATCCCGATTTTGAGAAAATAGCTCTCTGACTGCAAGAGAGGAAGGAGGAAGAACTTTGGATGTTCTAGCATACTAGTAGCCTTATTCGAGAGAGAGTGCTGGCATTGAGCCTTGCAATACCCCTACCAGTTCGTTCTCCTTGTCAACCTAGGCTGAGTAGATGGGGAGATATATTCCTTTGTCAGGGATGAGGTGGTTTAGTGCAGAGTGTATATGATGATAACTTCTACTTTTGGTGCGAGCAGCAGTTTCCAGCACTGGAGCAGTTTCCATATGCTAGGATGGATTTTTGTCATGATCCAAACCTCGTTCTCCCTCCAGGAGGAGCATAGGAGAGTTAGGTAATTTTTTATTTTCAAATTTTAAATTTTTTATGAATTTTAAATATAGAGATATATACATATGTATAAGATTTATAATCCTATAAACATGTCAAAATGCAGATATTGGACCAATCCGCCCTGAAGGGCATCCACGCATGTATGTGCATCCTATCTTAGGAGAAGACCAGGGGATGATTAGGGTTATTGATGGGAAGTTGGCCAGGCTTACCCAGAGAGTGCCCACCTTACGAATTGAGCACATCCCAGCCATCATGCAGGAGTTTTTGGTTGGTGTACCACCCATCTGGATAAGCCTTTTGAGGTGGGTAGCCAAAGTAGTTTTAGTATGCATAGATGTTGTTGAGGCTGCTGAAGCCGAAGAGGCTGAAGAAGCCATAGTACAGGGAGACCAAGGGGACCAAGGTGGTCTAGCTGACCAGGGTGGTCCAGCTTAGATCTAGGGCATTTGATGGACTATGATCCATATTTTGTATATTTTTTGTATATTATACAGTTATGACTGGATCTGAGGATCAGAGACTCAAGCTATCTATGGAAAAATATTCACATACATAAATATATATATATATTGTCGGTTATTTACAATTTTTTTTATGTGTATGATGTATATTTTTATGAAAAATGTGTTAAATGCCAATCCAAGATGTAATTAGCGTATGCATTAGTTAATGAATTTTGATTCCTTGGAATATGATTGAATGTAATGAATTCAAAATTTCTTTCCAATAACCTAACTTGCATAAACTAATGTAATAGAATAGGGTTCTACACCTGATAAGCTCGATTGAGCTGGGAAACCACCAGTTGAGAGTCCAGTTGGACTTCCAGCTGAGTGATACCACGTGACAAAGCATCCCATAGAAGCTCAATTACAGCCCTATACTCAGTGACATTATTAGAAGCAAGACCTAAGCAAGCACCACCTGAGGCAAATAACTGTCCTGAGGGAGAATAAATGACCTATGCCATTGAAGCTAGATTACACGTGTGGTGACTGGTGCCATCAGCAAAACCTACGAACCTCTCGAAAGACATCTAAAACAACCAGCAGATGTTATAAAAAACACAAACCGACAAACTAGTGTACATAAAAATACATACAATAAAATACAAGAAAAAATACTAAGCCTAAGCATAGTACTTCTTTAGGTAGAGCCCATTTCTAGGCTCAGGAAGCTTATTCCCATCAAAATCAATCAATTCATATGTGTCCTTCTTTAAGACCTTCGACATGACATAAGTCCCCAACCACATGGACTTGAATTTTCCTACCCCCAGGGGTTCTTTGTCTTGGTCCTAGAGCAAAACAAGTTCCCCCCAAGAGAAAATCCTTGGCTTGACCAATTTATCATATTGGATTTTGACCCTATTTTTGTGAAATTTATTTTTTGTCAGCGCATCTCCATGTAGCTCATCAAGATTTTCTTCAAGCTCCATCGTATCAAGTAACACATGAATAGCTATTTTCAAGGACGGGATCTCACATTCAACCAGGGTAACAGCTTCCACTCCATCAACGAATTGGAAGGGGGCGAAACCCATAGCAGTTTTTACATTAGTTCGATACGCCCAAAGTGCAGGGTATAGCATGATATGTGAGTTAGAATGGGCTGCATCAATAGTATGTTTGAGGATAGTCTTCAAAGTTTTGTTAACAGCCTCAACCTGACCATTTGCTTGAGGATAGTACGAAGATGAATGTTCTTGTATGAATTCAAGCATAGTGGTCAGTTCCATCATCATGCTATTTTGAAAATGACTACCATGGTCAGTGACAATCACCTTGGGTATACCAAACCGTGCTATAATTTGATTGAACATGAAAAAAGCTGTGGTTTCCCCGTCGGCTTTAAAGATGGGCATTGCCTCTACCCATTTCATAAAATAGTATATAGAAACAATGATATATTTGTTCCCCCCAACCAAGGCTGGGTTACAAGTCAGGTAATCAATCCCCCACTTCATGAAGGGGCCCACCAAGACAATGATAAATAACGGAGCGGGATGTGACAGCATCTTCCTGGTGTAAAGCTAACATGGATGACAGTGCTTCACAGCTTCCACACAATCCTTGAAGAACATGGGCCAAAAATAACCAGCACGTAGTATCTACTGGGTCATTGATAACCCAGATAAATGACCCCCACACGCTCCACTATAGGCATCATTCAGGATAATCTCCACTTCCTCATGGGTAAGACATCGACGCAAAACAGAATCTACCACCCTACGATACAAAGTATCTCCTATGATGAGGTAGTTCTTAGCATGAAGTCATATTTTACATCATTCCTCCCATGAATAAGCTGCAGGATACTTCAAAGTCTGGAGATATATAAGTATATCTCTGTACCAGGGGTCAAATCAAGAAGATATGCTCATCTAGGAATGAGTCTTCTTCAATGACTACATCTTCTTTTGTTGGAAATTTTGCTATAAGCTCAGCAAAAACTAAGGATTTTTTAAATTTAATGGACTAGAAATCCAAGTCCAACTCTTGGAGAATGACTATCCATTTGTTGAATTTGCCCCCAACAATCTGTCTAGACAAAACATATTGAAAAGGATTAACATCAGCCACTACAGTTGTAGTCCTCAGTAAGATGTAGTGACGTAACCTCTGAACAGCATAGACAGCTGCTAAGGCCAATTTCTCAACGTGGGAGTACCTAAGTTTAGGTCCGGCTAAAGCATGGCTAAGATAGTAAATGACATGCTCCTGGAGCTTATCATCCTCTTGGACCAGGACTACCCCAATGGTCGACTCGGATGTGGCTAGATACACTATAAAATCCCCAGAGTAATCCGGCGGATGTAGTAAAGGTGTCGATAACAAATCTTTTTTCAATGCCTCGAAAGCGAGTTGTGCAGTTTCATCCCATACAAATGGGGTGTCTTGTTTTAGCAGGTGCATGAAACCCTTGGTAATCTTGGCATAGTTTACGATGAAACGTCGAAGAAAATTGGACTTCCCCTGCAGGATCTGAAGTTGCCTGATAGAACGAGGAGGAGACAGATTTACAATGGCCTCTACTTTTAATGGATCCACCTGAATGCCTCTATTAGAAATAATGAATCCGAGCAGTCTCCCTGACTCGACACAGAACACACACTTGTCAGGCTTCAATCGGATCTTATAGTATCTGCATCACTCAATTATTAACCTTAAGTGATCTGGATGGTCAATCCTCTTACGAGAATGTATAGGCATATCATCAAGGTAAGGTTCGACAATGGCTTTGATATCATGGAAGGAAAAGCTCATTGCTTGTTCAAAGGTTTCCCCAGCATTTTTCAATCTGAAGGGAATTTTTTTGTACGCGAAGGTACCCCAAGGACAAATGAAAGCAGTTTTATGTTGGTCTTCAAGTTTTATTTGAATTTGATTGTATCCGGAGAAACCATCCATAAACAAGAAAACTTCACTTCCTACGCAAGCATCTATAATTTGATCTATAAATGGCATGGGATAGTTGTCCTTAGGACAAGCTTTATTCAAATCTCAAAAGTTGGTACAGACGCGTATGGTCCCTTGCTTCTTATCAACAAGAACAGGGTTGGATACCCATTCCGTCATGGCTATGGGATAAATAAAACCAGCTTTCAATAGTTTTTCAATGTCAGCCTTCACAACCACTGCTTTACGCAGGTTAATAGGTCTTAACTTTTTCCGAACAAGTTTAGCATCATAGTATGTTTGGATCTCGTGCTCAACTATCGATTGATCAATGCATGGCATCTCCTCATATGACCAAGCAAAAACATCGTCGAATTCCTTGAACAAGGACGTATAGATTGCAATCTCCTCTCAAGAGCAGTTTGCAATGATATTTATATTTTCCACAACATCAGGATTTACATAGATGTTGATAGGGATAGTAGTGGAAATATTTTCCATATTCCCCTCTGAAAACATTCCTTTCCTTGGTAAGGGATTTATGGGTATATCAACATCGTCTGTCAGTATCATATGAAACTCTTGATTCTCTATCATGCTTAGCTCTGGAAGCAAATAATATTGATGATCAAGATATTCACATATCTTATCACGTGTGCACATGGATTCCAAAATGGCTTCATCAAAAGGTAAAACCATATCTAAACAATCCATAGACTACAAAGAGTTTTCTACCCAAGCAGGCAAATAGACTTCTTCTAGATCCTCTAAGACTATGAGAGGGTCTGGAATGGGATCAATAGTGGTTTGAGTGATAGCTTGGTAAGCCACTTCCACTGCCAATAAGGGAACTTCCAATTCATGGGGGGAAGGGAGAACCCAAGGATCAATCCTATCAACAACCGTGGCTATGGACTTCCCCACACTAGTAGAACCTATATAGTTAATCGAGGCTGGAAGATCAAATGTGCCCATCAATGATGCATACATTCCAGCCCCCAAGCTCTCAATAGCAGGTTTCACCTAATCAACCAATGGCACAGTGGACTCATTAGACTCCATGCAGCCTTTCCTAGTAAAATTGAGTTGGTCAACAGTAACCAACTTCCCTTCATGTGGAAACACTACCACTCAAAATACGGCTGATGGAATAGCATACATGGCATAATTCTAGCTTCTTCCCAAAATCAAATTATAGTCCAAAGGTGCTGTTATCAACCCAAATGGCACTTCTCCATTCGAGTGCCGACACTTCATATGTTGGTACACAAAAGGACACTTATGGATTGAAGGTTGCCTAAACACTATAAATTGGCATGACATGAGATGCATTCACTATCCAACCAACTTTCCATTTTACCTTTTTGTATGTTGATTGTTGTACGTGACTATCTCCACAGCAACTCATGTACATACGCGACTATCTCCACAGCATTCCATGTACTGTACGCAAGTATCTTCATTGCAACCCGCGTGTAGATCTGTACGTCGGTTTCCCTTATAGCAACTCGCGTGTCATACATGGGTTTCCAGTATCAATAGTCGTGTACACATCCATTCGACATTAAAAATAATAAAACACAATTAATGGATTTTTTTGAGCCCTAATCATTAACTATCTCAACTGTCTCAACCTTCGAAACCGCCCTATTTCCCAAAGTATAAATAGAAACCTTGAGGAGGGCATTAATCAATCATACTTGGAGAGCAAATTTATGCTGGTGGTATATCTTCAGAAGTCGTTGGAGCAGCAGAACTCAGAATCCTTTGGTTGCAGAGGAGTCCTTGTCTCAGGTGTTGGGTTGTACACTTATCTCATTCACTATTGTTAATAAAGAGAATTCTTCTTCCAACTTTGTGTTGAGTCTCTTTCATGTATCATGTTTGATGAATATTTTTTATTAAGCACTTTATATATTGTTCATCTAACTTGTCATACATACATGTATAAGATTGTACTTGGAGAATTTGCTCTTTGCAGGTGAAGGAGGTGCATCCCTGAAAGCTTTGGAGAGAAGCAGAGTGGGAGAAGAGAAAGCTTGGATCAACCGTCGTTAATCGAGTGAGTTCAACATGTTTTCCTATTCCTTTTTTGTACTTTAAAGCTAATTTTCTGCAAGTTTTAGAAGTACATTAGTAACCCCAAACCCTAGGTTACAAGGGTTTTTATTTTTGAACAACAGAACTGGCGACTCCATTGGGGAGCCCAGACTGTTATGGGTTATTTCTGTTGACCATTTCCCAGTCTTTGCCTTGATTCTGTGTGTGGTGTCCTATCTTGGTTCATGCTTAGAGTGGTGTTTGAAGACCTTGAAAATTTTTCTTTTTATTAGAAAATTTTACACCTGTACGCGGGTTGCTCTTGCATACAGTCACGTACAAAGGCTTGCGTACGCGGGTTTCTTTATAGGATAGTCAAGTACAGTACACGGGTTTCCCTTATACATAGTCGCGTACAAGCCTGAGCATTGAAATTTTTGGGCTAGGGTTTGCTTGTCCCTATCCCTCTTTAAATTTTGTTTTCTGGTTGGTCTTCCTTATAAGTATTGCACTGTGAGTTTCATGAGTTTGTTGGCCACACCTTGTGCTTTCTTGTAAAGCCCTTGAGTTCTTATTGTTTAGATCATTTTTTGTTAGCAACTTGAAGTGGATTTTCCTATTTGGGTTATAGGTTCAAGTGTTAGTTGTCTGAATCAGTGATCAGGGTTCTAGACGCTGTATATCCCATTCTATTTTCGAATAGCTTTTGGTTTGCCACTTTCCTTTGTTTGATCTCAATGATTTTATTTCACTGTGTCCGCCCAAGCTAGGGTTCCAAGTCTTCCTTAGGTGGTTGATCTTTGGTCTTATTAATCTGTTTACTTCACTTTTCTTACTTTATACAGTTAGTTTAATTCAAGCATACTCAAGTTTTGTGCATTTAGGTGCATAGTAGTCTTTTATCATTTTAAAAAGTGAAAAGAAAACATTTAGAAGATTTTGCATTTGATTTTGCATAGAGTAGTTTTATTTTCAATTTTTAAAATATAATCTCAAAAAACTACAAAATATAGTCTTAGTGTTCTCTTTATCGTTGCATTTTCATCAATTTACATTTACAAAAAGATAAGAAGCTTCTTTTTTAGTGATATTTTGCTTTGGAAGTATACACCTTTGCTTTTTATATTTCTTATCGAGTCAAAAACATCATAGTATTTCACTCCACTTGCCTTCTGAGTAAAAAATAGCCCTTAAAAAGAATGCAATAATTAAAATCTATTAGTAATTTTTATTTTTTAGGGCCATACACCTACTAGCTTAGGCTAGACTTTTGGGATAGGAAGTGTAAACTTCCAATAAGTATTAAAAATTAGACATAGTGGACCAATCGATAGGTAAACCCTTCTCTTTATCGATAGTATCTGGGAAGCTCCTCTCAAATGGGAGGCAAGCACGAGGCCATGTGTAAGCATTGGACTGAGGAGATAACCCCTCGATTCCTTGTCGAAATGTAAATCAGGACTTTTATGCATCTGGGGATTCTATCCTAGACAGAATTTTAGGCTCAGCTACCCTGCCCATGCGTACGAGTCAGGCTTGTGACTGTCCCCCTAGATTGTTGGTATCGTTAAGGTAGCCTCTAGTCTCTTGGAATCTAGGTTTCATACCTAGGTAAACCGGAAGGCTATTTCTGGTTCACCTTGGATGGGCTTGGAAGGTAACCCTTGTTGAAAGTGTAGGAGGGTGGTGGGTGATTCCTCCACTTGTGCCTAAGAACCTCTTCAAGGAAACCAATTAATTGTTCTTCAGATTTCTTCAGGAAAGCATATCTTTTACCCTTGCTGACTGTTGAGACTTTAGGAATTTTCGTGATTGCTCTATGGTTTGTCTATGTTTAGCTGACCTTAGGGTTTGAATTGTCAAATTTACAATCATGGAGGACCAACCTATTAGAAGGTCATGAAGGTTACAAAACCTTCCTCCTCTCATCACATTGGAACCTCCACCTCCACCTCAAAGGCGGATATTGGACACAGATGGTTCATTTGAACTGATAGAATTAAGTGAAGTTAAGGGTGAACCAGAACTGAGGGAAAACCATTTTGATTTTAATACAGTTGAGATAGAAGACTTGCAGTTTGATGAGTTTGCAAGGAATTTTAATACACCCTTGATTGACTTAAACGATCCTGTGATCGTCTAGGTTCGGCCTTTTGATTCACCTATGTTAGGTGTCTATGTGGGCAGGATAATGTCTACTGCAGGAGAAAGTTCTTTTGTTTTCACCTCAGCCACTCTGGCTAAAGGGGTATTACCTCCCTCAGTAAGTGTCCCTAGATCTAGCATACCTACTACACCCTTAAGTCCAGTGAGCTGGGTAGTTCAACCACTAGTTCCCACAAGCCCAGTAGGTGCTTCTGGTGGCATGGTTACGGGGATTCCTAGTATACCTACTATTCCTTCCTCCTTCACACACACTGCCCAGAGTGGTCCGGTAGGATCCTCAACTTTTGTCCAAGGATTTCCTTGGAATGGGGGGCATATTCCCCCATCCACTCCATATGTAGGCCCATCACATTCTTATGTAGGAGTGCAGTTTGGAAACACTAACCCTTATGGGCAAGGTTTTCAAACTTCAATCTCGGCCCCATTCACGAGCTCTCCCTTTTAGTTGTTTAGCGGAGGGATACCTACTCTTGTTTTTCAAACCCTAGTTTTGACTGGGGTGGCTGGGACCTCTTATACTGCACCTCCCACCCATAATCATGTGGCTTACGAATGGAATATGTTCCAAAGTAACCCATCCACTTCGCAACCAGCGACAGGGGACAACCCCACCTTCACTTATGGGAATTTGGGGGCAAGTCCCTCTAATCCCCATTCTGGCACTTTTAGTGCCCCGGTTCAACCTAAGCTTTTGTTCCTGGCAATGTTAAACTTTCCAAATTTGTCTAAATTAATGAATGACCTGGTGAGGCATGACCCCTCATGGCCACTTGTCCCCACCAAATTGCCATCGGACATCCCAAAATTTGAAGGCAAAGTGGGTGAAGATCCTAGGGCTCATGCCACCACTTTTCATTTATGGTGTTCTTCTAATTCACTGAATGAAGATTCAGTTAGGTTGAGGTTGTTCCAAAGAACCTTAACGAGTACTACAGCAAAATGGTACATCGAGTTTCCTTCTGCTGTGTTCAGTAGTTTTTGGGATTTGGCTAATGCATTCCTTAGCCACTTTCAGCTTTCGGTCTAATACAATTTTGGAATAGACTTGTTATCTACCTTCAGGTAGAACAAGGCTACCCACATCTCGGATCACATCCAAGAGTAGAGGAGGCAGAAGAGCCTTATTAAAGCCACTATTCCTCCTGAGTTCTTACTAGAATGGTTCCTTAAATCATTATTGCCTTACATATCTAAGGACGTATCTACTTCAGGAGTGACGAATGAGGAAAAAGCTATCCTCAGGGCCTAGCAATTGGATTTGATTTATTCTCAATCTGGGATCTTGTATGAGATTATTCCTGAGGCACCGAGGCCTACCCACAATGTAGAGAAACCTAATCCTGGACCCCATGCTGATGGTGTGGTTGGGTCCGTAAAATCTCCCACTGTAGAATCTTTGGCCAAACAGCTCTATCAGTTGTCCATCAAACATTCTATGGCGGAGGTAGCAAAGGCTTCCCCATCACCCCAAAATGCAAATGTTTTTGCATAGACCTCTTAGAAGGGAAATCGGGAGCTCGGTGGGAAGAAGAAGAGAGGAAAGAAAGGGGAGGGAAATCAAAACAAGCAGAAACCAGCAAATAGTGCTGATGGGGACAAGAAAGAAAAGAAAAAGGTGAAATTCCCATGTCATGTCCCCATGCCTCCGATCGACAAGGAGGACGCGATCTAATAGCTTTAACAGACCGGGCTAAATGCCCATGAACATGTACAGGCTTAAAAATTGCCTAAAACAGAATGCTGAAAGAGAATTTAAACTAAAATGTGCACACAAGGATGTTTATCATACACAGATGCATTTTAATCATCATACACAGTGGAAACCAACAGCATTCAAACAAACATTCATTCAACATGTTCATTCCATTTTAATTAACAGTAAATATAGAACTACAGAGGTAAAATGCACAAGATCACTTATCTTATATGAGCTTGGCTCCGCAACCAGCTACGTCGCTGCAACGTTCCACCCAACCATAGGCCAGCGTGCTCATCAATATCTCAGCAATGCTGCCACCCCCAAGCTGGGCATGATTCTCCAAGGAATAAGGGAACTAGCAGGCTGACACATAGCCAAAGGTAACCAAAACACAGCCAAGCCAACTAAGTTAGGTTTATCAGGCCATTAAAGAGCTGGAGAAGGAAAATTGCTAAGCTAGTGAGCTCATTACAGAACTAAGAACACCTACACCAGAACTAGCCTGACCTCTAAGACACCCATCCACACCCAGCACAAGGAATCAGTCCCTTCTCTGCTACGCAGTCCCTCAAGCCCTGCATTCCCTTCCAGTGCTATTCAAGGGTGATGGAGAAGAAGGCCATCCCTCTAGTTCTGTCTGTGTGGTTTCTAACACTAGGTTTATCAAGCAACCAAGACAAAATCCTTACTCCTCACACAGTCCAAAGACCAACCATTGCACTCAGGCAACCAATTTAGCTATTACAGCTTAAACAGGGAAACAATTCCTGAGTCATTCTTGGCCCTATCGTGGCCAAAATGACTCTCAAACGAATTTACAACAATTCCAGGAATCGTGGGCATCAACAGCAAATGGCTCCCAGCTTGCTGTGCGTGAGGAGGATTAGACAAAATCGTGAATGGGAAATGCACCAGCAGCTCCCAAAATGTGAGGAAGACAACCCAGTCCCTGACACTACAAAAACGACCTCCAATCCATGGGAAAAATGAAGCCAACAACCAAAATCGTGGAATGAAAGACATAGGAAAAACTCCAGCTTCTCCCAAAAGCCCCAACGTGAAGGAGAATGGTGAGGAAAATGGAAAACGTGGATGTATGGCAGAATGGCATACGTTTTTGGGCATTTTCCTTGCCAAGGAAGTCAGAACACGTTTTTCAAAAATGGGTCTCTGCCCAATTCAAATTTTTGCCCATACTCTTCCCATTCCATGCAATAACTAACTCAACCACATTCTTGCAAAAATAAATGATTGGGGAAAAAGACAAGAAAGGCAGTTGACAGCTTGATGGGTTTTCTCATAGACATTTGGATTTTCCCCATTGGCCCATAGGTTAAATATTTCACCCCCCCCTTATCCTTAGGAAATCATGCCCCATTCGATTTAGTTGCCACGACCGTAGCTGGTTGTGTCCATTAATTAATTATGATGCATATTTACATGATGGCCAACATAATATATGCCGCATGCCCCGATATACCATCGGTGTCAAATTTAAATCCAAAACATAGTGTTACCGATCAATGGTGGGGCTTTGGCCTTTAGCTCCATACCATGATCATTTACAATATATACATCATATACATTTAATGTGACGGGGTCAAAACCGGGACATTACATTCCCCTCCCCCTTCAATAGCACTGTCCTCAATGCTTTACAAAATTTGAACAAAATGCTACACTGGCATCGCCTCAGTGTTCCGTAGAATTGAACAAAAATGGATGTGCCAATCGAATGGCATCCTCCAGATCCCATGTAGCCTCTTCAGGCCCGAAGTGCTCCTATTGCACCTTTACCTGCCCTATGGCTCGGTTCCGGAGCATTGTGACCTTCCTGTCAAGGATGCGCATTGGCTCGATTCGGAACTCTCCCTCAGGTTCCACCTGAATCACATCCCAATTTATCACATGGTTAGGATCATGTACATATCTATTAAGCAAAGAAACATGAAAAACATTATGAGCTCTAGTGCTAGCAGGCAATGCAATTCTATATGCAAGTGGCCCTATTCTTTCAAGCACTTCAAATGGCCCACAATATCTCGGTGACAACTTGGCACAACTTCCAAGCTTCAAGGAACTCTTCCTTGCCCTCACTCTGAGGTAAACATGATCCCCAACATTGAACTCTCTATTCACCCTATGCTTATCTGCATAGCTTTTCTGTCTATCTTGTGCTACTTTCAGCTTCTTCTTGATCTTTACCACCTCTTGCTCCATTTCCTTGAGCAATTCTGGCCCAAGCACAATCCTGTTCACTGGATTATCCCAAGTCACTGCTGTCCTACACCTTCTTCCATACAGAGCTTCATACGGACTCATCCCCAAGGATGCTTGATGTCCATTGTTATAAGCAAACTCTACCAAGTGCAAGTAATCTTCCCACTTGGTTGGTTTGTCCATCACATACATGCGAAGCATATCTTCAAGCACCTGATTAACTCTCTTGGTCTGCCCATCTGTCTAAGGATGGTATGCAGTGCTGAATTTTAGCTTTGTACCCAAATCTGCAAACAACCCCTTCCAAAAGTTGGAAGTAAACTTGACATCTCGGTCAGAGACTATTGCCTGCAGCAATCCATGCAATTTGAATATCTCCTTCATGAAGATCTTTGCAATGTCACCAGCCTCATACGTAGACTTAATTGGTATAAAATGTGTTGCCTTGGTCAACTTGTCTACCACAACCATGATGGAATCATGTTGTCTCCAAGTCATCGGCAATCCTGTAATAAAATCCATGGAAATAACTTCCCATTTCCATTATGGAACTGGCAAAGGCTGCAACAAACCTGCTGGATGTTGATGCTCAACCTTCACCTGTTGACATTTCATGCACCTTGAAATGTACTCAGCCATATCCTTTTTCATTCCTGGCCAAAAGTACTACTTTCTAGCTGTAGCGACTGTCTTCTGATATCCTGGGTGACCAGAATACGGAGCTTGATGGATTTCATCCATAACAACTCTCCTCAGATCCGCTACATTCGGAATATAAATTCTTCCTTTATAAGTGAGGAGTCCATCCTTTTCCAATTTATATCCCTCATACCTCTTCTCAAGGCTTTGCTGCTGCAATTTGTCTTTTACCTGCTCATACAATTCATCTCCAGCAACATGATTAACAATCTGCTGCCTCAAATCTGATTGGCAAATACTAAGAGACGCCACATGCATTTCTTGCATTTTCCTGCTGAGTGCATCAGCTACCTTATTTTCCTTTCCCTTTATGTGCTTGATCTCGAAATCAAAATCACATAAAAATTCCATCCATCTTGCTTGCCTAGCATTCAACGTAGGCTGATCAAATAAATACTTCAGTCCATAGTGATCTGTTCTGAGCTCAAATCTCATGCCCATCAAGTAATGTCTCCACATCTTGAGAGCATGTACTATGGCTGTAAGCTCTAGATCATGAGTGGCATAGTTCTTCTCATGCTCCTTCAACTTTCTCGACTCATAACATATCACGTGGTTGTCCTGCATAAGGACTCCTCCAAGCCCTTGTCCACATGCATCGGTACACACCACAAAATCTTTCTCTGGATCTGTAACTTTCAATATTGGGGCACTAGTGAGAAGATTCTTCAACTGCCGGAAGCTTTCTTCACACCTCGATGTCCATTCGAACTTCATCCCCTTCTTTTGCAAAGAAGTGATAGCATGTGCAACTTTGGAGAATCCCTCAATGAATCTCCTGTAGTATCCTGCAAGTCCCATGAAAGATCTTACATCTGTCACATTTCTTGGAGTAGGCCAATTCATAATGGCTTCAATATTTTCAGGGTCCACAGATATACCCTCGTCTGAGATAATGTGACCCAAGTACTGAATTCTATCTCTATAGAAGTCACACTTGCTCAGTTTTGCATACAACTGATGCTCCTTGAGCACTTGCAATGTCAATCTCAAATGCTCTTCATGCTCCACCTCATTCTTAGAATAAACAAGAATGTCATCAAGGAAAACAAGAACAAACTTGTCCAAATACCTGTTGAAGACACTATTCATAAGGCACATAAATGTAGCTGGTGCATTGGTGAGACCAAATGGTACCACTACAAACTCATAATTCCCATACCTTGTCCTGAAGGCTGTCTTATGAATGTCTTCATCCTTGATTCTCACCTGATGGTAACCAGACCTCAAGTCGATATTGGAAAATACCTTTTCTCCCCTCATTTGATCAAAGAGGTCATCAATCCTAGGCAAAGGATACTTATTCTTCACAGTAACCTTGTTCAACTATCTGTAATCAATACATAACCTGAGTGTACCATATTTCTTCTTGACAAACAGAACCGGTACTCCCCAAGGAGACACGCTCAGGTGAATATACTTCTTGTCCAACAACTCTTGCAGTTGCATCTTCAATTCTAGCATCTCTGGTGTACTCATCCTGTAGGGTTCCTTGGACACTGGTGCTGCTCCTGGCACAAGCTCAATAGTGAAATCAATGTCCCTCTTTGGAGGAATCCCTGGAATCTCATCAGGAAACACATCCCTGAATTCCTGTAACACCTGATAGTCCTCCAACCTAGGAGTTTCATCTCTTGTTTCCTCCAAAATCTGAGCTGCATACAACTGGAAACCCTTCCTACAGAACTTCTTTAACTGCATAGCTGAAACTTGCCTCACTGAAATCACCTTTGGAATTCCTTTCACAACTACTAGGTTCCCTTCTTCATTCAGGCATTCAAAAGTCTTATTGTAGCAATCAAGCTTCACCCTATGAGTTTCTAACCAATCCATCCCAATGAGAACATCATAGGAACCAAGCGGTAGAACATTCAGATCTACCCAAGTGACCAATCCATTCATGACCAATGGACATTTCTCTACCACTTCACTGACCTTTCTCTTAGTTCCTGTGGCTAGCTGAACTAACCAAGACTTCCTATGCTTTACTTTCTTAAAAGCACAAATTTCCACTACTCTAGGAGTAATGTAACTGTGAGTAGAACCAGGGTCAATCAAAATAGAAACAGATTGCTCAGCAATCTTACCTGCTACTTCAACCACAACTGACTGGTGATCTTCCTGGCGGTCCTCCAGTGCTGCATAGATCCTAGGAACTGCCCTTTCTACTTGACCCACTGTTTCTTCTTCTTGCACGTTATAGGCTTGTCTTGCATTCTCATTCTCGAGTGGACAATCTCTGCGCATGTGGGGTCCTCCACATTTCCAACATTGAAGTGGCCCTCTAATCTGTTGTGGATCTTTAGGCTTTTCTCCTGTCACTCCAACTGGCTTACTGGGAGCTTGAGATGGCTGCTTTTGCTGATTCCTGAAGTTAGAAGGTTTGAAGCCTTTCTTCCTTTGGTCAAATTTCTCGTTCTTCTTTTCCTTCCATGCCTTATGGTAATCTAGCTTACCTTTGCTTTTCTCATAGCAATACTTAGCCTTCCTTATTGCTTCTTCAAGAGTTCTAGGCTCATAAAACTCAATTCTATCTTTATAAGACTGAGGTAATCCACTCAGAAAGCACTAGACCTTTACTTTTTCATCTCTGATGTATCAGACATACCTCAACAGTTCCAAAAACTTATTAGCATACTCTTCCATGGTCTGCTGTCCCAATCTTAGCTCATGGAACTCCTTGATCTTGTCATCATAATACCTGTCAGATAGGTATTTCTGCTTGAAATACTTCTTGAACTGCTTCCACTTAAGTCTTCTTTCACTGATCTTCTTCACTTGCTTGAAGTGTTCCCACCAAATGGATGCTCTTCCATTCATATTGAATATGGCAACTCTTGCCTTCATGTTTCCTGAATAATCATGCACTTGAAAGTACTTTTTAATCCCAAGAATCCAAGCTTCAACCTCTTGTCCAGTCTTTACCTCACCATCAAACGTAGGAGGTTTAGCTTTCTTAAATGCATCTCGAGTGTGATCCCTATGGTGTCTCTTTCTTTTTCTTTTATGAGAAGAGAAGCTCGAATCCCCACTGGATTCTTCTGAATCGGATGATCCACTAGAAGTCCTTTTCCTTCTCCTAGTACTTCTCTTACTACCTTCTGGTCTTGATGTACCTTGTCCAGAGTCTATCTTCTTATGCAAGTCTGTCAAACTCTGCAACATTGCAGCATTCAGCTAATGCTGCTCTTCCTGGGCTTTAATCAGGCTTCTCATAGTGGCTACAACATCTGGAGGTGTCTCTTGGAACCTCCTTCCATTAGACTCAATGTCATCATTTCTATTTCGGACATTTTATCCCATGGCACCTTCTGCTTGCTCGTAGGAATCTTGAGCATCATACCCATCATGGGTTCTCATACTGAACCGCAACTTACTTACCAACTGCACTACCTGGAATACTGCCCTTGAGGGTAACTTATGATTCTGCAAACGTGTTAATAACACAAATGTTAGATGCATACATTGATACAAATCAACATTACTTACCTTCTCCAGAAATAATCATAAAATTACAAATGCCCAAACACACAAAATTTCCTTCATCCAAGAACGTCTATCTGAGGGGGACGACGGGGGTCAAGGGGGCTTGCCCCCTTGTGGCTTCCCTGCGCCATTGCAAGGCGGGTCGAGGGCAACGCCCTCATTTTTTTTTTGTAAATTGTTGATTTTTGCGCAATTTGGCGCATTAGCTCGCTGCCAATTTCTCATTTTCAACCCCTGAAAATCCTCAAAATTTCACTAAGAAACAGCTGAAATCGGCTGAGAAATCTCATAGAAAAACTCAAAATTTTCCCTGTGCAAATCAGGTGTCGGCTGACTCTCTGATCAGCTGTCGGAAACCTTTTGCATCGGGTGGTTTAGCCATTCAGGTAGCCGCAACAGCGGCTCCCCCAGAAGTTCCAACCTTCCGCAACGTCGGATGCTCCTTCCCTTCCTCTTCCGATCGGCGCACTTTCTCTTGCGGCTTCGGCAGTCTTCTTAATCGGCCGACAAATGCCTCCAGCTTCCGCAACGGCGGACGCTCGAAAGCTCCGAACCTTCCGCAACGGCGGCTCTCAAAAAGCTCCAACCCTTCTTACTTGGCACTTACGTCGGACGTCGGCTGACTTTTGGATCGGAAGTCGGATGACTTTGTCTTCCTCTGAATCGGCTCCCAAACCATTCTTCCTTCCGCAACGTCGGACGGAAAAGTTCTCCAATTCATCCGCAACGGCGAACGTCCACTTCACCATCTCTTTCGATTTGGCACTTAGAATCACATCGGACGTCGGCGGACTCTCAGAACATCGGACGTCGGACCAGTCTCCCTTCCGACAAACACTAAAACACTTAGAAAAATTTTCAATCTTTCTTTTACTGTGTCGGTTGTCGGCGGCCTTTCCAATCGGAAGCCAAATCGATTCGCCGTCCGCAACGACGGGCGGGAGACTTCACCAATCCGTCCGCAACGGCGGATGGGAAGATTGTGAAACCTTCTGCAATGGTGGAATTTCACTTCCTCCAATGGCCCAACCGTTCCATACTTAGCCGAATTTTCAACTTTTCTGTGGCGTCGGCGGTCGGGTGACTTTTGGGTCGGAAGCATGATTGCTTCGACGTCCACAACGGCGGAAGGGAAGATCGTGAAACCTTCCGCAACGATGGACAGGTACTTCATGAAACCTTCCGCAATAGCAGACAGGAACTTCTCCAGTTCTTCCGACTGTTCACACTTAAACAGAAATTTCCCAATTTCAAATTTTCACAGTCTTCCACTGATTCGGCTAGGCAGAATGAAATACACCTCTGTCAGTTGGTTCTTCTTGGCCCATAGAGGCCCACTGCTGCAACTCAGGAGCTCTGATACCATGCTGTCACGTCCCCATGCCTCCGACCGACAAGGAGGACGCGATCTAATAGCTTTAACAGACCGGGATAAACACCCATGAACATGTACAGGCTTAAAAATTGCCTAAAACAGAATGCTGAAAGAGAATTTAAACTAAAATGTGCACACAGGGATGTTTATCATACACAGATGCATTTTAATCATCATACACAGCGGAAACCAATAGCATTCAAACAAACATTCATTCAACATGTTCATTCCATTTTAATTAACAGTAAATATAGAAATGCAGAGGTAAAATGCACAAGATCACTTATCTTATGAGAGCTTGGCTCCGCAACCAGCTACGTCGCTGCAACGTTCCACCCAACCATAGGCCAGCGTGCTCATCAATATCTCAGCAACGCTGCCACCCCCAAGCTGGGCATGATTCTCCAAGGAATAATGGAACTAGCAGGCTGACACATAGCCAAAGGTAACCAAAACACAGCCAAGCCAACTAAGTTGGGTTTATCAGGCCATTAAGGAGCTGGAGAAGGAAAATTGCTAAGCTGGTGAGCTCATTACAGAACTAAGAACACCTACACCAGAACTAGCATGACCTCTACGACACCCATCCACACCCAACACAAGGAATCAGTCCCTTCTCTGCTACGTAGTCCCTCAGGCCCTGCATTCCCTTCCAGTGCTATTCAGGGGTGATGGAGAAGAAGGCCAGCCCTCTAGTTCTGTCTGTGTGGTTTCTAACACTAGGTTTATCAAGCAACCAAGCCAAAATCCTTACTCCTCACATAGTCCAAAGACCAACCATTGCACTCAGGCAACCAATTTAGCTATTACAGCTTAAACAGGGAAACAATTCCTGAGTCATTCTTGGCCCTATCGTGACAAAAATGACTCTCAAACGAATTTACAACAATTCCAGGAATCGTGGGCAATAGCAGCAAATGGCTCCCAGCTTGCTGTGCGTGAGGAGGATCAGACAAAATCATGAATGGGAAATGCACCAGCAGCTCCCAAAACGTGATGAAGACAACCCAGTCCCTGGCACTACAAAAACGACCTCCAATCCATGGGAAAAATGAAGCCAACAACCAAAATCGTGGAATGAAAGACACAGGAAAAACTCCAGCTGCTCCCAAAAGCCCCAACGTGAAGGAGAATGGTGAGGAAAATGGAAAACGTGGATGTATGGCAGAATGGCATACGTTTTTGGGCATTTTCCTTGCCAAGGAAGTCAGAACACGTTTTTCAAAAATGGGTCTCTGCCCAATTCGAATTTTTGCCCATACTCTTCCCATTCCATGCAATAACTAACTCAACCACATTTTGGCAGAAATAAATGATTGGGGAAAAAGACAAGAAAGGCAGTTGACAGCTTGATGGGTTTTCTCATAGACATTTGGCTTTTCCCCATTGGCCCATAGGTTAAATATATCACCCCCCCCCTTATCCTTAGGAAATCATGCCCCATTCGATTTAGTTGCCGCGACCGTAGCTGGTTGTGTCCATTAATTAATTATGATGCATATTTACATGATGGCCAACATAATATATTCCACATGCCCCGATATACCATCGGTGTCAAATTTAAATCCAAAACATAGCGTTACCGATCAATGGTGGGGCTTTGGCCTTTAGCTCCATACCATGATCATTTACAATATATACATCATATACATTTAATGTGACGGGGTCAAAACCAGGACATTACATCCCATGTAAGTTGTGCCATGAGGATCACCTCACCCATGTTTGTCCCCCTTATGGAACAAGCCCAGAGGCTACTAAAAGCTCAACAACTGGTTGTCCTAAAGGATCCATTTCCCCAAGGGCATAATTCTGCTTCAGCTTCTAATGTAGCAAGGGGCACTCCAAATGCCCCTGACCCCAACTATATCAACATGGTTCTATCTTCGACTTTTCTACAGACTAGGAATAAAAACTATGAAAAAGAGACTTCTGAGAAGGGTAAGTCTATAGGTGAAACTTCTAATCCTCTCACGATCGAGAAGCCTGCTGAAATTATGCCTAAGATACTGAAAGGTGTCTTTAAGAAGACCTTACATAACCCTAATGCTAGAGCTTCTTCAAACTAATATGTGGTTGAAGAATTGGCCCAAGCCCCTTGTGCAATGTTAGCTTTAGAGGTGTTACAGAGTTTTCTCACCTAGCAAGATGCACTCTTAGCAGCCTTAGGCAGCATGGACTCGTCGAGTCTCATGGCGAAATTTCACTTGTCTGATGTTGAAATTCGTCTACCTTACCATTTAGCCTTATCAATAGATTCCATCCATGGTGGAAAGACCATTGGAAGGGTAGTTGTTAATGAGGGTGCTTCTACATGCGTTATGTCCTTGTCAAGTTAGAAATCTCTCGGATCCCCAGGGTTGGTCCCATCAAACACTCTGCTTACTGCTTTCAACGGAAGGTCATTCCATTCGCATGGTATCCTACCAACTTTTGAAATTAAGCTGGTAGAGAAAGCGGTGTTTGTTGAGGTGGAAGTGGTTGATGCACCTTTGGACTATAATTTGCTTTTGGGAAGAGGCTGGACTTATGCCATGTCTGCTATTGCATCGGCCGTCTTTCGGGTGGTAGTGTTTCCACACGAAGGGAAGTTGGTTACTGTTAACCAACTCAATTTTACTCAGAAAGGCCGCATGGAGTCTAATGAGTCCACTGTTCCATTGGTTGTTCAGGTGAAACCTGCTACTGAGAGCTTGAGGGCTGGAATGTACACATCGTTGATGGGCACATTTGATCTTCCAACCCTGATTAACTATATAGGTTCTACTAGTGTGGGGAATTCCATAGCCACAGTTGTTGATAGGACTGATCCTTGGGTTCTCCCTTCCCCCCATGAACCGGAAGTGCCCTTATTGGCAGTGGAAGTGGCTTACTAGGATATCACTCAAACCACTGTTGATCCTGTTCTAGGCCCTCTTATAGTCTCAAAGGATCTGGAAGAAGTCTATTTGCCTGCTTGGGCAGAAAACTTTTTGCATTCTACGGATTGTTTAGATATGGTTTTACCTTCTGATGAAGCCATTCTGGAAGCCATGTGCAGACGTGATAAGATCTGCGAAGATCTTCATCATCGATCCTATTTTATTCCAAAGCTAAGCAGGATAGAGAATCAAGAGTTTCATATGAGACTAACAGACGATGTTGATATACCCATTAATCCCTTACCAAGGGAAGGAATGTTTGCTGAGGGGAATATGGAAAATATTTCTGCTACTATCCCTATCAACATCTCTGTAAATTCTGACATTGTGGAAAATATGCATATCGATGCAAACTGCTCTCTTGAGGAGATTGCAATCTAGACGTCCTTGTTCAAGGAATTCCGCGACATTTTTTCCTGGTCATATGAGGAGATGTCAGGAATTGATCCATCGATAGTTGAGCAAGAGATCCGAACATACCCTGATTCTAAACCTATTCGACAAAAGTTAAGACCTATTAACCCACGTAAAGTGGTGGCTGTGAAGGCTGAAGTTGAAAAATTGTTGAAAGCTGGTTTTATTTATCCCATAGCTCTGACGAAATGGGTATCCAACCCAGTTCCTGTTGACAAGAAGCAAGGGACTATACGCATCTATACCAACTTTCAAGATTTGAATAAATCTTGTCCTAAGGAAAACTATCCCACGCCATTTATAGATCAAATTATAGATGCTTGTGTGGGAAGTGAAGTTTTATCGTTTATGGATGGTTTCTTTGGATACAATCAAATTCAAATAAAACCGGAAGACCAACATAAAACTGCTTTCTTTTGTCCTTGGGGTACCTTCGCGTACAAAAAAATGCCCTTCAAATTGAAAAATGCTGGGGAAACCTTTCAACAGGCAATGAACTTTGCCTTCCATGATATCAAAGCCATTGTTGAACCTTACCTTGATGATCTGCCTGCACATTCTCGTAAGAATATTGACCATCCAGATCACCTAAGGTTAATATTTGAGTGATGCAGATACTATAATATCCGCTTGAATCCCCACAAGTGCGTGTTCTGTGTCGAGTCAAGGAGACTGCTTAGATTCATTGTTTCTAATAGAGGCATTTAGTTGGATCCGTTAAAAGTATAGGCCATTGTAAATATGCCTCCTCCTCATTCTATGAGGAAACTTTAGAGCTTGCAGGGAAAGTCCAATTTTCTTTGACGTTTCATTGTAAACTATGCCAAGATTACCAAGGGTTTCATGTGCCTGCTAAAACAGGACACCCCATTTGTATGGGATGAAACTGCACAACTCACTTTCAAGGCATTGAAAAAGTCTTTGTTGTCGGCACCTTTACTACATCCGCCATATTACTCTAGGGATTTTATATTGTATTTGGCCGCATCCGAGTCAACCATTGGGGTAGTCCTGGTCCAGGAGGACGATGAGCTCTAGGAGCATGTCATTTACTATCTTAGCCGTACTTTAGCCGGACCTGAACTCAGGTAATCCCACGTCGAGAAATTGGCCTTAGTAGCTGTCTATGCTATTCAGAGGTTACGTCACTACATTTTACTGAGGACTACAATGGTAGTGGCGGATGTTAATCCTTTTCAATATGTTTTGTCCCAACGGATTGTTGGGGGCAAATTCAACAAATGGATAGTCATTCTCCAAGATTTTTACTTGGATTTCTAGTCCACTAAATCTAAAAAATCCTTAGTTTTTTCTGAGCTTATAGCAGAATTTCCAACAGAAGAAGATGTAGTCATTGAATAAGACTCATTCCCAGTTGAGCATATCTTCTTGACATCCACCTTTGACCCCTGGTATGGAGATATACTTATATATCTCTAGACTTTGAAGTATCCTGCAGCTTCTTCATGGGAGGAACGACGTAAACTAAACCTTCATGCTAAGAACTACCTCATCATAGGAGATACTCTATATCGTCGGGGGGTAGATTCCATTTTGCATCGATGTCTTACCCATGAGGAAGCGGAGATTGTCCTGAATGATGCCCAGATTGGAGCATGTGGGGGTCATTTATCTGGGTTAGCAATGGCCCAAAAGATACTACGTGTTTATTATTTCTGGCCCACGATCTTCAAGGATTGTGTGGAAGTTGTGAAGCGTTGTCATCCTTGTCAGCTTTACACCAGGAAGATGCAATAGCATACCGCTCTATTATTTCCCGTTGTCTTGGTGGGCCCCTTCATGAAGTAGGATATTGATTACGTGACATGTAACCCAACCTCAGCTGGGGGGCACAAATATATCATTATCGTTGTAGACTATTTTACAAACTGGGCAGAGGCAATGCCCACCTTTAAAGCCGACAAGGAAACCGCATCTTTTTTCGTGTTCAATCAAATAATAGCACCATTTGGCATACCCAAGGTGATTGGAACTGACCATGGCAGTCATTTTCAAAATAGCATGATGACGGAACTGACCACTATGCTTTGATTCAGACAAGAACATTCATCTTCGTACTATCCCAAATAAAATGGTCAGGTTGAAGCTATTAATAAAACTTTGAAGACTATCCTCAAATGTACTATTGATGCAGCCCATTCTAACTGGCACATCATGTTATACCCCGCACTTTGGGCATATCGAACTAATGTAAAAATTGCTACAGGTTTCTCCTCCTTCCAACTTGTTCATGGAGTGGAAGCCGTTACCCCGGTTGAATGTGAAATCCCATCCTTGAAAATAGTTATTCATGTGTTGCCTGATACGACAGAGCTTGAAGAATGTCTTGTACATTTAGAACATCTTGATGAGCAGCGTAGAGATGCTGATAGAAAATCAAGCTCACAAAAATAGTGTCAAAAGCCAATATGATAAGTCGGTCAAGCCTCGGATTTTCTTTAAGGGGGAACTTGTTTTTCTCTGGGACCAAGACAAAGAACCCCTGGGGGCAGGAAAGTTCAAGTCCATGTGGTTGGGGCCTTATGTCATGTCAAAGGTCTTAAATAAGGGTGCATATGAATTGATTGATTTTGATGGGAATAAACTGCCTGAGCCTAGAAATGGGCTCTACCTGAAGAAGTACTATGCTTAGGCTTAACACTTTTTCTTGAATTTTATTGTGTGTATTTTTATGTACACTAGTTCGTCGATTTGTGTTTTTTATAACATTTGTTGGTTGTTTCAGATGTCTTCTGAGAGGTTTGTAGGTTTCACTAATGGTTCCAGTCACCACACTTGTAATCTAGCTTCAGTGGCATGGGTCATTTATTCTCCCTCAGGACAGTTAGTTTCCTTAAGAGGCGCTTTCTTAGGTCCTGCTTCTAATAATGTTGCTGAGTATAGGTTTTTAATTGAGCTTCTATGGGATGCTTTGTCACATGGTATCACTCAGCTAGAAGTCCGACTGGACTCTCAACTGGTGGTTTCCCAACTCAATCAAGCTTATCAGGTGCGAAACCCTATTCTATTACGTCAGTTTATGCAAGTTAGGTTATTGGAAAGAGATGTTGAATTCATTACATTCAATCATATTCCAAGGAATAAAAATTCATTAACTGATGCATATGCTAATTACATCTTGGATTGGCATTTAACACATTTTTCATAAAAATATACAGTATACACATAAAAAAACTTTTCTAAATAACCGACAAAATATATATATATATATATGTGAATATCTGTCCATAGATAGGTCGAGTCTCTGATCGATAGATCCAGTCATAACTGTATAATATACAAAAAATATACAAAATATGGATCATAGTCCACCAAATTACCTAGATCTAAGTTGGACCACCCTGGTCATCTGGACCACCCTAGTCCCCCCTATCTCCCTGTACTCTAGCTTCTTCAGCCTCTTCAGCTTCAGTAGCCTCAATAGCATCTATGTATACTAAAACTGCTCTAGCTACCCGCCTCAAAAGGTGTATCCAGAAAGGTGGTACACCAATGACAAACTCATGCATGATGGATGGGATGTGCTCAATCCGTAAGGTGGGTACTCTCTAGGTAAGCCTGACCAAATTCCCCTCAATAACCCTAATCAACCCCTGGTCTTCTTTTAAAACAGGACGCACATACATGCATGGATGCCCTTCAGGGTGGACTAGTCCAATATTTGTATTTTGACATGTTTATAGGATTAGAACTCTTATACATATGTATATATCTCTATATTTAAAATTCATAAAAATTTGAAAATTTGAAAATGAAAATTTGAACATGAAAAATTACCTAACTCTCCCCATGCTCCTCCTGGAGGGAGAACGAGATCTGGATCACCATGGAAATCCAGCCGAGCATATGGAAACTGCTCCAGTGCTGGCAACTGCTGCTCCCACCAAAAGTAGAAGTCATCATCATATACACTCTGCACTAAACCAGCTCCTCCCTGGCAGAGGAAGATATCTCCCCATCTACTCAGCCTAGGCTGACGAGGAGAACGAACTGGTAGGGGTACTGCAGGTCTCAATCCTGGCACTCTCGAAGAAGAAGAAGGCTACTAGTATGCTAGAATATCTAAATTTCTTCTTCCTTCCTCTCTTGCAGTCAGAGAGTTGTTTTCTCAAAATCGGGATAACTCCCAAGCACCAATCATATAAAACCCCTGCATGCAATCCACTGCTAACCTCATCTAGTTCCATGTAGCAAGATGAAGAGAAGATGATCCCGCAACCCTCAGTAGGGTGCTTGTCAATACCTGTAGAGGAAGATCATGTATGTGTACAATAGGGATGCAACTCCCTCTCTTTTGGGTACCTGGTGCGCAGTATATGTCAATATAGTTTTGGACACTTAGAGGGTCACCGCCTCTGCCGGTTCCCTCCAAGTTGATTGGAACTCCTTGTCATGATATACCGGCAATGAAATAGATATCCTCTGAACTAATCTCCAAGGATTCACCTTGAAGTTCAAACATGTCCAAATCATGATCCCAGTAATTTATCATGAACTCTAGCAGGCAGACATTGGCCTGCATAGGTGATGTAAAAAAAAACTTTAACAATCCACTTGAACGTAAAACATTCAAAGTGGGGGCATCCTGGAGTCCTTCTCAATCCATATCTTCATGCTCACGCTCCCTCCACTCAAGCACCATCTTCAAACCTAGTAAAACAAGCATTGCAAACCTTTAGTTTCATGTAAAAATTCAAAATTTTGACCCTACATACTTATTTTCCCCTTCACACATTGTACACGACTGTCTAGTTAGGCATGTCGTGTACTGTACACGACTGTCCTTCGGGAAACTCGCGTACAGAACGTGTGTATGCGAGTTTCACTATAGCAAACCCGTGTACACAGCATTCCTTTGTTGAGGGCGCTCAAAAATATAAAATTTGGACTCAATTTTGAAATTTACTAGGATCAAATTGAAGAGCTTGGGGTATAGTCTTACCTGACACTTGCGGAATTGGATTTGGTCCACCGAATTGTCCACACCGATCAACTGAAGGTAGAGGTGAAAACTTGTCTCTTATGGCTAAAATTCAAAATAGTGAGTTTTATTTATGTTTTTGAACTATTTATAGAAATTATATTTCTCAAGTGGGATTTTTCCTATAGTTCATAATTCATTCAACTAATACCATATCTTTTTGCCCTGTAACAGGTTTATCATCATTCTAAGGTGTTTTTTGCTCATATAGGATGGTTTTTCGTCATTTCACATGCATTTTGCATCTATACTTACTCCATCTTAAACTTAGCAATCAACATTTTAACCACGGACTATCGTATTCTTAATCATTAGCTCCTTGTCTTTACCATTGTTCTTCTGTGTATAGGGCCTTTATCTCATGAGTATCCTCATTTAGAACCTATGTTGTTTTTTGATACTCATGTTGCAGCTGTCTTAGGTACAGGGGAATCCTTTTAGCTATTTTTCACACCAAATGGAGCCTCATTTTGGCTTCTTTTTACAATCTATCCCTTTATAGGACTCCCCTCCCTTATGGAGTTTCTTTACGCCCACGTCTGACTCCTTAAAACAGACTTGACTACCGAGTTAACTTGTCCATTCAAGCTCATTAAGAATATGTGAATGGGCATCTGCATTGGTGGTAGGTTATCTCTTTCTTGGACCATGTGGAATAGTATGAGAAAGGATCACTCTCTTTTCTACGGAATTGAGAAAAGTATTCTCAAGCATAGGTTTATCACTTTTCCAGACCTGAAGGACTAAATTTACGGAAAAGGAATGCCTGGTGTGAGCATAGTTTTCTCTTTTTCGTGCTCTGGACCTAAACATGAAAAATATTCCGAGTGTACTTTATGTCTTTTCCATGCTCGTTAAACACTAAGAACATGGCATCAAGTTTATTACTGTAAGCCCCATTTCTCGTACTCAAATGGATCTTTTCGAGTGATCTTGCTTTCCTTCACACTTGTAAAACTCAAGCTAAATGCTGCTCTCGAAGGAGCGTTGGGTAGGTGGTAATTTAACCTTTTTTGGACCTCCTTGACTAAGTACGAAAAAGGTTCACCTTTTCTTCTACAGAAGTTAAGAGAGTTCTTCTGTGGTATGTTTTATACTTTTCTGGCCTTAGCAAACTAAATTGGATGAAAAAGGACCCCCTGGAGTCTTCTTTGGAATTTTTCAGACTCTCTAAATGTGAAAACACCAACTGAGCATGTACTAATTCGGGCTCATTAAATCCACGAATCAGTGACACTATCAAGCAATATTCCCTCTTCTCTTCAAGCTTGTTAAAAAATGAAGAAAGATCCGAGTTGACATTCCTGGACTCGTTAAAATTTAATAGGGCAGGTAAGGAAGAAGTTTTCTCTTGGTTTTCAGTTAGTGGCAACATGTCATCCTTGAACATAGCACTCTCTATTTTTTTCGATACTCATGTCTTAGTGTTCACTTTTAGTTCAGCTATTAATTCGATTTTTTTTACTCCTCCTCTAGTCAGTTCTACCTGGGGAATCTAATCATGTCTCATGCATGATAGATAAGTCTATTTGTTCTATCTATAAACTTAAAAGCTTCCTTGGGTCATCTCTGTGTCATGCTCACTGTTCAAGGATTTAACTCAATGTCTAATCTATATGCTGATCCCATCATTGTCGTATCTATTATCACTTGTCTCTCCCTTCCGTTACCCAGTTCCTAGTCACTCTTGTGATCTGTTGGAGGATCCATTGCCTTCCTTATCACAGTATGGTTCCACATCAGCACTTCCTGACGACGAAGACCTAGATTTTTTACGATTGTACCTCAGGATTCACATTCATTATTGGTGAATTCCTTTGCTTCAGTTGTTGATTATCACCTATTGATCAACAATTTATTGAATCTGCTCCATGTTCGACTCCAATAACATCTATTCACATGGCCTGGATTGTACTATATCTTTGGGATTATTTATGAAGACCTTAGTTTCCTATTTATGGACTAAGTTGCGTAGGAATATGTTGTACCTATTTACATAGCTTCCAGATTTTTTAAGACTCATCATTATTGTATATTGTGGCTTCGATCCACCTTTATAATATACATGGTCTTGTACCCGTATTATATGATGTACTCAAACTTTGTAAAGGATCTAGTGTTCTAGTATATTGAACATACCATCCTGAGATATGATTTTGTATATGACATTATTATGTATTTGTTTCAGGTACTACCTCTGCTCCATTGGATTTCTGAGTTCTCCAAATATAATGATTATAATGTATTTTGGCCATCACTTCCCTCTGGCCTCACACATTAGGGGATATCTGTTATCAACCCAAATGGCACTTCTCCGTCCGAGTGCCGACACTTCATATGTTGGTACACAAAAGGACACTTATGGATTGAAGGTTGCCTAAACACTATAGATGGGCATGACATGAGATGTATTCACTATCCAACCAACTTTCCATCTTACCTTTCTATATGTTTATTACTGTATGCAACTATCTCCACACAAACTCTCGTACATATGCGACTATCTCCACAGCATTACGTGTATTGTACGCGAGTATCTTCATTGCAACCCGCGTACAAATCTGTACATGGGTTTCCCTTATAGAAACTCGCGTGTCATACACGGGTTGCCAGTATCAATAATTGCGTACACATCCATTCGACATTAAAAATAAGAAGACATGATTAATGGATATTTGTTGAGCCCTAATCATTAACTATCTCAACTGTCTCAACCTCCTCAACCTTTGAAACTGCCCTATTTCCCAAAGTATAAATAGAGGCCTTAGGGAGGGCATTAATCAATCATGCTTGGAGAGAAAAGTTATGCTAGTGTTATATCTTCAAAAGTATTTGGAGCAGCAGAACTCAGAATCCTTTGGTTGCAAAGGAGTCCTTGTCCCATGCATTGGGTTGTACACTTAACTCATTCACTATTGTTAATAAAGAGAATTATTCTTCCAACTTTGTGTTGAGTCTCTTTCATGTATCATGTTTGATGAATATTTTTTATTAAGCACTCTATATATTGTTCATCTAACTTGTCATATATACATGTATAAGATTGTACTTGGAGAATTTGATCTTTGCAGGTGAAGGAGGTGCATCCATGAAAGCTTCGGAGAGAAGCAGAGCAGGAGAAGAGAAATCTTGGATCAACTGTCATTAATCGGGTGAGTTCAACATTTCTTCCCATTCCTTTTCTGTACTTTAAAGTTGATTGTCTACAATTTTTAGAAGTACGTTGGTAACCCCAGACCCTAGGTTACAAGGGTGTTTATTCTTGAACAACAGGTGCATTAATCACTTCCACCTCAACAGACACCGCTTTCCCTGCCAGCTTAATTTCAAAAGTTGGTAGGATACCATGCAGACAGAATGACCTTCTGTTGAAATTAGTAAGCAGAGTGTTTGACAGGACCAGCTCTGGGGATCCAAGAGCTTTCCAACATGACAAGGACATAACGCATGTAGAAGCACCCTCATCAACAACTGCCCTTCCAATGGTATTTCCACCATGGGTGACATCTATTGATAAGGCTACATGGTAAGGTAGGAGAATTTTAACATCAAACAAGTGAAATTTCACCATGAGACTCGACGAGTCCATACTTCCTAAGGCTGCTAAGAGTGCATCCCGCTGGGTGGGATAGCTCTGTAACACCTCTAAAGCTGACATTGCACAAGGGTTTTGGGCCAAGTCTTCAACCACAGAGTAGTTTGAAGCAGCTCTAGCATTAGGTTTATGCAATATCTTCTTAAAGACACCTTTCGGTATCTTAGGCATAGTTTCAATAGGCTTCTCGATCGTGAGAGGGTTAGAAGTTTCACCTCTAGACTTACCCTTCTCAGAATTCTCTTTTTCATAGTTTTTATTCCTAGTTTGTAGCAAAGTCAAAGATTGAACCATGTTGATATAATTTGGGTCAGGGGCATTTGGAGTGCCACCTACTATATTAGAAGCTGAAGCTGAATTCTGCCCTTGGGGAAATGGATCCTTCAAGACAGCTGGCTGTTGAGCTTTTAGCAGCTTCTAGGCTTGTTCCATAAGGGGACAAATATGGGTGAGGTGATCCTCATGGCACAACTTAGATGGGAATTTCACCTTTTTCTTTTCTTTCTTGCCCCCATCAGCACTATTCATGGGTTTCTGCTTGTTTTGATTTCCCTCCCCTTTCTTTCCTCTCTTCTTCTTCCCATCGGTCTGCTGATTTCCCTTCTGAGAGGTATATGCAAAAACATTTGCATTTTGGGGTGAGGGGGCAGCCTTTGTTTCCTCCACCATAGAATGTTTGACGAAAATCTAATGGAATTGTTTGGCCAAATATTCTACGATGGGAGAGTTTACGAACCCAACCACACCATCGGCATGGGGTCCAGGATTAGGTTTCTCTTCATCGTGGGTAGGCCTCGGTGCCATCGGAATAATCTCATACAAGATCCCATATTGAGAATAAATCAAATCCAATTGCTGGGACCTGAGGATAGCTTCTTCCTCATTCCTCACTCGTGAAGTAGTCACGTCCTTAGATATATAAGGAAATAATAATTTAAGGAACCATTCTAGTAAGAACTCAGGAGGACTAGTGGCTTTAATAAGGCTCTTTCACCTCCTCCACTCTTGGATATGATCTGAGATGTGGGTAGCCTTATTCTACCTAAAGGTAGATAACAAGTCTGTTCCGAAATCATATCGGATCGGAAGCTGAAAGTGGCTAAGGAATGCATTAGCCAAGTCCCAAAAACTACTGAACGTAGCAGAAGGCAACTCAATGTACCGTTTTGTTGCAATACTTGTTAAGGTTCTTTGGAACAGCCTCAACCTAACTGAATATTCATTCAACGAATTAGAAGAACACCATAAATGAAAAGTGCTGGCATGAGCCCCAAGATCTTCACCAACTTTGCCTTCAAATTTTGGGATGTCCAATGGCAATTTGGTGGGGACAGGTGGCCATGAGGGATCATGCCTCACTGGGTCATTCACCAATTTAGAAAAATCTAGCAATTTTAACGTTGCTAAGAATGGAAGCTTAGGTCAAACCAGAGCACTAAAAGTGCCAGAATGGGGATTAGAGGGACTTGCCCCCAAATTCCCATAAGTGAAGGTGGGGTTTCCCCCTGCCACCGATTGTGAAGTGGATGTGTTACTTTGGAATGGATTCCATCTGTAAGCCACAGGATTATGGGTGGGAGGTGTAGTATAAGAGGTTTCGGCCACCCCAGTCAAAACTGGAGTTTGAAAAATAGGAGCAGGTATCCCTCCGCTAAACAACGAAAAGGGAGAGATCATGAATGGGGCCGACATCAGAGTTTGAAAACCTTTCCCATAAGAGGTAGTGTTTCCAAACTACACTCCTACATAAGAGGGTGATGGGCTTATGTATGGATTGGATGGGGGAATATGCCCCCCATTCCAAGGAAATCCTTGGACAAAAGCCGAGGATCCTATCGGACCACTCTGGGCAGTGTGTGTGGAGGAGGAAGGAACAGTAGGTATACTAGGAATCCTAGTAACCATGCCACCAGAAGCACCTACCAGGCTTGTGGGAACCGGCGGTTGACCCACCTGGCTAACTGGTGTTAAGGGTGTAGTAGGTATTCTAGATCTAGGGGCACTTACTAAGGGAGGTAGTACCCTTTCAGCCGGAATGGCTAAGGTGAAAACAAAATATCTTTCTCATGCAGTAGACATTATCCTACCCACAGGGACACCTAACACAGGTGAATCAAAAGGCTGAACCTAGATGATCACAGGATCCTTTAAGTCAGTCAAGGGTGTATTAAAATTCCTTTCAAACTCATCATCCTATAGGTATTCTATCTCAACTGTGTTAAAATCAAAACGGTTTGCCCTAAGTTCTAGTTCTCCCAGAACTTCACTTACTCCTATCGGTTCAAATGAACCGTTTGTGTCCTATCTCTGCCTTTGAGGTGGAGGTGGAGGTTCCAATGTGATGAGAGGAGGAAGGTTTCGCAACCTTTGTGACCTTCTAATAGGTTGGTCCTTCATGATTGTAAATTTGACAATTCAAACCCTGAGGTCGACTAAACATAGACAAACCATAGAGCAATCACTACAAAAAAAATCCTAAAGTCTCAACAGTCAGCAAGGGTAAAAGATATGCTTTCCCAAAGAAAGCTTAAGAACAGTTACTTAGTGTCCTTGAAGAGGTTCTTAGGCACAAGCGGAGGAATCACCCACCGCCCTCCTACACTTTCAACAACAGTTACCTTCCAAGCCCGTCCAAGGTGAACCAGAAATAGCCTTCCGGTTTACCTATGTATGGACCCTAGGTCAAGAGACTAGAGGCTACCTTAACTATACCAACAGTCTGGGGGGACAGTCGCAAGCCTGACTCGTGCACATGGGCAGGGTAGCTAAGCCCAAAAATCTGTCTAGGACAGAATCCCCAGATGTGTAAAAGTCCTGATTTACATTTCGACAAGGAATTGGAGGGTTATCTCCTCAATCCAATGCCTCCACACGGCCTCATGCTTGACTCCCATTTGAGAGGAGCTTCCTAGATACTATCGATAAAGAGAAGGGTTTATTTATCGATTGGTCCACTATGTCTGAATTTTAATACTTATGGGAATTTTACCCTTCCTATCCCACAAGTCTAGCCTAAGCTAGTAGGTGTATGGCCCTAAAAAATAAAAATTACTAATAGATTTTAATTATTGTGTTCATTTTAAGGGTTGTTTTTCACTCAGAGGGCAAGTGGAGTGAAAGACTATCATTGTTTTTTACTCGATAAAAAATATAAAAAGCAAAGGTGTATACTTCCAAAGCAAAATATCACTAAAAAAAACAATCGTCTTTTCTTTTTGTAAATGTAAATTGATGAAAATGCAATGATAAAGAGAACACTAAGACTATATTTTTGTAGTTTTTTGAGATTATATTTTAAAAATTGAAAATAAAACTATTGTATGCAGATCAAATGCAAGAGCTTCTAAATGTTTTCTGACACAATTTTTAAAATGCTCAAAGAATACTAGGCACCTAAATGCACAAAACTTGAGTATGCTTGAATTAAACTAACTGTATAAATTAAGAAAACTGAAGTAAACAGATTAATAATACCAAATATCAACCATCTAAGGAAGAATTGGAACCCTAGCTTGGGCGGACACAATGAAAGAAAATCAATGAGATCAAACAAAGGCAAGTGGTAAATCAATCACTATCCGAAAATAGAATGGGATATACAGTGTCTAGAACCCTGATCACTGATTCAGACAACCAATCACTGTTATAGAGATTTTCACCCCACTAGGTGAATCACACTTTGTATGGCCTTCCCCTGTCCCGCTGCAGACTCATTAGCCCCAATGGACCACATTTTATCCTTTGATGTATCATTGATCATCCCCAAAACTATATAAACTATGATATACGCGGATTTTTCCCTGATAACCGCGTACATACGCGGGTTTGACCCCTATAGTCGCGTACATCAGGATGTGTGCATAGTCCAAATTCTTTTGGAGTTTTCCTTGATATGGATCTGACTCATTCAACTCCTGGCCTTCCATATACCTTGAGATCTCTCGGATTCGACCCTTCATTGTCCCTTGTGAAGCTATATAAGGAACCCCTTGGTACATTAAAGAGGGGGGAAGATAAGAGAGAATTGAGAGTAACGAAACTATAGTCCATTGTTGCCAGAACTTATGCTTGAGTCTACATCCCTTTGTCCCTTGGAGCACTGTTGTGTTCTTCCCAAGCTTGCCTTTTTCTAGTAAGCTTGCTATCGAAGTGATGGAGGATTGAGGTGGTGGAGGCCCAAGTGGGGGATTCAGTTTCTCCAGTTCGCAGACATGCCATCAGAGGTTGTCACTTGTAATCTCCGATTCATATTAATAGAAATATCTTTTCTTGTCCAGTAATGTGTATTTGAATGAATATTGTATCCATTGGAATATGTCAAATGCTTATACATTATTGATTATATATGCTAGAATAGATCTAACACCATGAAATATAGTATGCTTGTATTATTTACTTGTTGTTGAGGACGTGCTATAACAATTCAAGCTGAATATTGGAAAGCTCAATGGGTATCTACTTCAACCGTCCGGAATAAGGTACGAGGTTCGATCCTTTAGTGTTAGATGTTTTTATTTCTATTGCATGTTGGGAAATATTGATTTTTGGAGTCTAGCTGTCTGTTGTGGTTCCCCAAGCCATAGGAATTTCTCTCCGTAACAGAATTGGCGACTCCGCTGGGGATGTTCCTTGTTCTTCTTTGGGGTTGGGAGCACAATGGGCTTGATATTATTGATTTGCTCTCTGTTTCTCTCTGTTTCTGTGTCGCATGTTATAGTATGTTTGTCCATTGACACTCCCCTTTATTGGTTTGGCCTTGACCTGCTTTTTACCACTACCTTCTCTATATATGTGGATTTTTGGCCAAAAGGCGCGTACATACGCAGCTGTTCTTTATACAGTCGCGTACATCCTCCCTTTTGGTGAGTCTGATGTTGTGGGAAGTTGCTGGGTGGGTTGTGAGTGTGGTTGGGTCTTCCTTGGGTCTGAAGTTGTCTGTTGGATGCTTCTTTTGTGGCCAGAGACCATTCGTGCCTTTCTCAGGTATAACATCTATACTGGCATATAGGTTAGGTTCACCACCGTTTGCATTTTGCATGACCTTATGACCATGTCACTATATCCTTAGGTACGAACCCACTCTATTATGTCACAGAACCTTCTTGCTGCTATAGAATTGGCATGATATGAGTGGTAGGGCCTCACCTTACATGGGTACCCTAGTTAGCGCCTTATTTGCATTTGGTGCCCATGCCGATGTTTCCCCCTTTAGGGTGTGGGAGTCCGTTGTATAGTATTGCCATGACATTTAGCAAGAGCCTCATACTCCTCTTGATCTTATGCTGGCCATGACCCCCCGGACTCCCTTGTATCAAGTTGTGGATGCATGATCATGAGTTTTTCCTATCTTATTGAGCTTTATGCCGGCTCCCCTGACATTGCGTTTCAGCCATATAGCCCGAGCTTGTCTCATGTCTAGCCATGCAGAGCCTTTATTTATATCCTTCGCAGCTTGATTCCCTTTTACCGGGAGGGGATTTTCCCCCGAGTGTCGATATCCTACACATGTATCCTTGCATTGAGCATAGGTATGTTCCACTGCTTGGAACTAGTTTGTTTTCCCTAAATGACACTCATCTCCTCCTAGGCTGTAACTATAAAGCTAGTTTATTCTTTTTTCAAGCTTTTCAAATAATTGAAAAAGACCAAAAAAATCAAAAAACCAAAAATCCGGACAAGAAAAGATATTATCTTTGGTAGCTGTCGAGTTGTGTCGCCTTCGAACAGAGCACTGTATATCACATCCATTGGTTGGGTTATAGTTTGACTTAGGAGTTGTACTCGTTATCTGAGTTTTATCTCCACCGACTGGTTAAGCTTCCAGTCCCTATGGAGCCTCTATTGATGCCTCCTGTGTCATAGAGATGTCCCAATTTTTATATCGAGTCTATGCTGCCTTCATTCAGTCACCATACGCCGTTATGCTCTTGTTCGAAGGAAGTTGAAACCTGAGTCGTCCATTCCTCAGTTATCTTGACTTTGCATGTCGGCCATTCCTGGTACAGTTACTGGTTCATGCACCTTATGATAGAGTTCTTCCATATTATACAGCCTTGCTGAGTACCTCATGTTGGATGATGGGGGATGCCCGAATGCCCTCCTTCCAGCGGATTTCATCCCATCGACTTCAGATCATTTATTCTGGGGTTGGAATCTAGAGTCATTTTGAGTGCCTTGAGACTTGTAGTCATCAGTGGCAGGTTCTCTCGCCATCAACAGTTTTGGGAATACATCAATGTCCCCTGATCAATGGATTCTCTCAAGTGTTCGAACTCAACACATTTATTCACACTTGTTAGTTTGCACTCTAGTACCTTGATTCCCATTTTCATTATTGGTGGGTCATCTCGCGTCTGTTAAAGGTATACATCAATGACCGGTAATCAGACGATGGACTACTATGTTCGACCTCGACACCTCTATTCGCATAGTAGGACATGTACTCATAGCGGTTTGTGTAGAATACCTTCCAGATTGGTGGCATCCACTATATGCTACCTCCTTGATCGTGCCAGTGTTCATGAGATTCCAGCTCTCGTGACTTGTTCCAGTATATGTCAGACATTTCTAGCCACAATGGAGATCTTGATCTGTTATATATCTTCATCCTATGTGGAGATCATGGTCCTTTGTATATCTTCATCATGGAGATTCTGATCTATGTATATTGTACATGGCAATGACCACATATGTGTTATCATGTTTCATGCCTATTCATGGCCATTGTACTCTTATGTATCCGGGACTGCTATATGTATTTGCAGTTATATGAAGACCTCTATTATGGTATTATGCTGATTGGGTGGCTGGTCTTCCATTTGGGTACCTTCATCACTTCACTTCTGTGATGGACTTATAATGTATTTCAGCCATTGTATAACCCCTCTGATCTCATACATTAGGAGGCATCTGTTATAGATATTTTCACCCCACTAGGTGAATCACACTTTGTATGGCCTTCCCCTGTCCCGCTGCAGACTCATTAGCCCCAATGGATCACATTTTATCCTTTGATGTATCATTGATCATCCCCAAAACTATAGAAACTATGATATACGCGGCTTTTTCCCCGATAACCGTGTACATACGCGGGTTTGACCCCTATAGTCGCGTACATCGGGATGTGTGCATAGTCCAAATTCTTTTGGAGTTTTCCTTGATATGGATCCGACTCATTCGACTCCTGGCCTTCCATAAACCTTTATATCGCTCGGATTTCATTGTCCCTTGTGAAGCTATATAAGGAACCCCTTGGTACATTAAAGAGGGGGGAAGATAA
>LPNX010503382.1:206517-238985 GCA_001517045.1 Pseudotsuga menziesii | reverse complement strand
TAACACCATGAAATATAGTATGCTTGTATTGTTTACTTATTGTTGAGGACGTGCTATAACAATTCAAGCTGAAGATTGGAAAGCTCAATGGGGATCTACATCAACCGTCTGGAATAAGGTACGAGGTTCGATCCTTTAGTGTTAGATGTTTTTATTTCTATTGCATATTGGGAAAGATTGATTTCTGGAGTCTAGCTGTCTGTTGTGGTACCCCAAGCCATAGGAATTTCTCTTCGTAACAATCACTCGAACCTATAACCCAAACAGGCAAATCCACTTCAAGCTACTAACAGAAAGAAAATCCAAACAATAAGAACTCAAGGTCTTTACAAGAAAGCACAAGGTGTGGCCAACAAATTCATCAAACTCACAGTGCAATGCTTATAAGGAAGACCAACCAGCAAACAAACTTTAAAGAGGGACAGGGACAAGCAAACCCTAACCCAAAAATTTCAATGCTCAGGCTTGTACGTGACTATGTACAAGGGAAATCCGCATACTGTACGTGACTATCCTAGAGAGAAACCTGCGTACGCAAGCCTCTGTACGCGACTGTATGCAAGAGAAACCCACATACAGGTGTCAAATTTTCTAATAAAAAGAAAAATTTTCAAGGTCTTCAAACACCACTCTAAGCATGAACCAAGATAGGACACCACACACGAAATCAAGGCAAAGACTAGGCAAATGTCAACAGAAATAACCCACAGCAGTCTAGGCTCCCCAGCGAAGTCGCCGGTTCTGTTGTTCAGGATTAAACACCCTTGCAACCTAGGGTCTAGGGTTACCAACGTACTTCTTAAACTTGCAAACAATCAACTTTAAAGTACAGAAAAGGAATAGGAATAAATGTTGAACTCACCCAATTAACGACGGTTGATCCAAGCTTTCTCTTCTCTCGCTCTGCTTCTCTCCAAAGCTTTTAGGGATGCACATCCTTCACCTGCAAAGAGCAAATTCTCCAAGTACAATCTTATACATGTATATATGACAAGTTAGATGAACAATATATAGAGTGCTTAATCAAAAATATTCATCAAGCATGATACATGAAAGAGACTCAACACAAAGTTGGAAGAAGAATTCTCTTTATTAACAATAGTGAATGAGATAAGTGTACAACCCAACGCCTGAGACAAGGACTCCTTTGCAACCAAAGGATTCTGAGTTCTACTACTCCAAAGACTTCTGAAGATATACCACCAGCATAACTTTGCTCTCCAAGTATGATTGATTAATGCCCTCCCCAAGGCCTCTATTACACAACCCAAAAGGAAGAACCCTATATGCAAAGGTGCCCCAAGGACAAGTGAAGATGGTTTTATCTTGATCTTTAGGGGCAATCTAGATCTTATTATATCCGCTAAAACCATCCAGGAAAGAAAATAATCTTTTTTCCAGACAAGGTATCTAAAACCTAATGGATAAATGGTAAAGGAAAGTGGTATTTTTGTGTTTATTTATTCAATTCTCTATAATCTACACAAATTCACCATTTCCCATTTTTCTTGGGTAATTGTAATCTCACAGATAACATAAGGTTACCAATAATACATACTAAAACATACATATATAACAGAGATAAGAGACAAGAACAAGTAGGTGAACTAACAGATTATATTAACATGAAAGGTCCATACAATATAGAGAACTGAACTAAGTTCTCATCTGGCTCAACAGCCTAATATATATTATTACAAAGTAGTTACAAAATAAATACCTATCAGTTTGGTGAACCGACACAACCTTAGGTGGCCAACCTAATCTCTAGTTTAGTCGGCTAATCGACTAAGTCAGCTGATCGACTTAGTCGGCTATCATTCAAGTCGACTTATCGACTTGCTCCTCCAACATCTCCCCCACAAACAAAAGGCTTCTTCATCCTGAAGAAACATGGAGGTACAAAATTATTCCTGACCGGTCTTCATGGGCTATGAAGTCTGATGGTCGGTAGAATTCGACAATAGCTAGGGTTGTTACTGCTAGGTGATGTTGAAAATCTATCCAACTTTGTAATATCTTTTGGATGTCGATGGTGAGTGTATTCAGGATTGATAGGATCGACATGTTTTCTGAAATGGAGACTTTAGCTATTCTCTCCATGTCGGGACCCATAAACTGGTCCTTCTCCTCTGCAGTTTCGATAAGTTGTTTCATCTGCGGGCAGATGATGTCGACTTTTTCCAAGTTGGGGATAGCTTGTTGCACCCACTGATGTGCTTCCCTCTCAAGTTTCTACAACTTGGTTGTTTCAAGCACTATTTGTTCTTCTATTGTGGTTTTGAGTGCTTCATCAGTGGTTTTCATGTTTTTCAGTTCCTGGATCCTTTGTTGGGTCTGTCGAGTTTGCTAATAGACTTTCCCGTAGTAAGCAGGCCAGTCTCTCAGTATTTCTTCAGTGATGACAGACTCCTCCATGTGATCTTGTAGCACTTTATAAGCTTCAATAAAGGCTGTGTGTTGTGCCATTAGGAGTTGGGAAGTTTGTTCTTTTTGTTCCTCCTTTGTTTCATGAATCTATGCTTTTAGCGCCGACACCATGCTTTCAAATAGTTGATACGCTCTTTTGAGCGGTTTGTCAGTGTCAACCTCTACGGGGCCTGACATTACTGAATGGGCCAGGTTTCTGCATTTGTTGAGGAACTTGACCTGTTCTTTGACCTTGTCATCAATTTCCTTATGTCTCTGTTTGCTCCTTGTCTTTACTTCGACTGCTAGGGTTTTCAGGAGTTGTCCTAGCTCTGGATCGATTAGTGAGGTTGCATGTTTCAATTTGATATGGACTTTTGATGGTTATCCATGATGCTCCTTCTTTTGTTCCTCCTTCCTCTTCTTATGCTTTTCCTTCTCTGTTTGTGTCGACACCTGTGTACCTGCAAAAGTCGAGTCGGGATTATCGGTTTGTGGGATATTTGTTGACGGTTTCTATGTTTGGGGAGGTAGGATGACTGCTACCTCTGGTTGTTTAGATGCAGGGGGTGCAGAAGTGCATGCAGTTGGTGCTGATGGTTGGGGTGGGGCTTGCTCTGAATCGAGGGGTGGTGGTGGTGGTGATGGAGTTGGCGAATGGTCGGGGGTGATTGGGTTGGTAGAAGTGAGGTTGAAAGGTGGGTTGTCGAGATGGGGAGGTGAGTCTAAGTTGGAGAAAATTTGGGTAATTTTTTTATTTATGCCCTTGGCATGTTCTTCTCCTCTGGTCGGTAGAGCGGCTGGCAGGTTGGTTTGGGGTATAGTAGGGGTGATAGTCGAGGTCTGATGTGCGGTAACTTCAGCTTCCTTGTTAGGATTTTTCTCGAAAGTCGAAGTGATAGTTGCAAAGGTGCGGGACTGGAATTCATGGCCTGGTTGGTATCCACCAGCCTCGAAGAGAGGTGATTTTGTGGATATCTTTTGGACTGACGTGAATATCCCAGGTAGTTTCTCAATGAATGCCTGCAAATCCCTGTCCTTGTCGAACTTTGCTTTGACATCCTCCGACATAGCATTTTTTTACAAGTCGAGTGGACTTATAGAATTTTGTTCTGGTGCTTGCTCCTTAGTTACTTTTGTTGGAGATGGAGGTGGATGCGTAGATACAAGATCGTTGACGTTCTCAGGCATCATCGTGTGGGTGGTCTTAGCTTTATTTTGTCGACCCGGTAGCGCTCCTGCCTCGATAAATATTTGGAACTGGTTTTCGACAGGCACCTTATTTTCTGTGGCATCTTCTATTATGTCAATGGTCGTAGCTCCCAGTTCATCCTCGTCATTTGAGTATTCTGTAATGATAATCTTATGCTTACATTTTCCTTGTTGTTGTTGTTGTGTCTTTAATTTCTTCCTTGCAGTGGCTATCTCTTTCAAAAAAAAATTAATAATGCCTTTTGTGATAGTGTACTCTAGGTTTTCTGGTTCTGTCTCTCCCCTTGGCTCCTGGGTTGGGATGAGACTTTCTGTAGCCAAAATGATTACCTGTTGTTCTGGTTGTGCTTCCTTTGTCTGTGGCTCTGCCTTCTGTGTTGTTGGAGGTTTGATGATGATTTGGATTCGGCCAATGTGTTCGACCGGTTTCTCCTCCAACATGAAGGTACTGATGTAAAGGTTCAGCTCATAGTCTTCTTCTTTCTCTTGGTCAGTCAATGGCTCCTCAATTGAGAAGTTGATGTTCTGTGTTGTTGGAGGTTTGAGAAGTCGCTGGTACTGGTATTTTTGTTTTATCCTGTCGAGACAACTCCCGAAAGATCTGGTTGACCGATGGATAATAGTCGAGGGCTTTTGCATTTGAGTCGGCGCCCTGCATGTACCACACCGAAGTATGGTCAATATCTAGCTGGATGTGGGACTGTGTCGTTAGACTTCATTGGATGTTTTGAGGAACCCTCCATCTAGTCGTGCGGACTTTGAGTTGTTGGAGCCAGTTCTCCAACAGCACTTTTTCGTCTTCAAGTTCTTGTAAAGTTCCTCTCTGGGAGAATGGTTTGAATCTCCACATGAGGAACCTTGTCGGTTCCTGAAAAATCAGGTTTCCTTCTGGGAAGATATGGTACATGACTATCCATAAGATGAGGGAGGGGAACCTAATGATTCCTCTCGTCTCTTGGCATCTTTCATAGATGGTATTGACCATGTCGGCGACATATTCATCCCATCTGTATATTTTCTCATCTGTCGCAATGGTGTCGACAGCTTCTAGCATGTCTAATTTGAGGTCACTTCCTTGACCTGCCAGGGTGAGTGTTATTGCTATTATTTTGGCCACAATCTGTGGCATTCGTGCTGTGATTTGACTAATCATCAACCCCTTCATTTTTTTTCTGAAGCCGACCCAGTTAGTTCTTCATCCAGTCCTTCTTTAATACCAACTGGTACTGGGTCCCCTGTGTTTGAGAGACCTGTCAGCTTGGAGATGACTTCTCCAGAGATGTCGACCAGTTGGTCGAAGTAGAACCGACCATTGTGGTATCGGCTTATGATGAATTTCACGGCTATTTCCTTGGTGCCACCGAAGCTGGCCACGAGCGATGCATTGACATAGTTGAATATGGTGTTGTATTTGATTTTCTCCATAGCTTGAGTGGGATTCTTGTTGACATAAGCCCATTTTTGCATCTCGGTCCATAGTTTTTTCCATGAGCCTTCCTGCACCTTGGCATTCTTAATGTTCTTTATCCTGCGGACTAAAGGTGTGTCTGCAATCTGCTGTTCCTTGGCTTTGGTTGAGGCTCTAATCTATTTGGGTGCCATCTTGTCAGTTTGGTGATCTATTTCACTAAGGTATTCTCGGCTTTCAGTTAACTAGATGCTCTGATGCTCTCTCTGTATGAATTGTGGTGAATGATCCTTCGGTGGTCCAGTATTTATAGGCGATGTTGTGGATGTGTTCGTCGATGAGTGTATTAATGGCGGACGTGATGTTCCAGCTGAAACACTTGAGTGTGCATTAATGGTGAATCACTTTCGGTGCTTGAGGTCATGAATGCGCGATGGGACTATCGAGGTCGTCGGTCGGTGTCGGTTATGCAGATGGTCGATGGAAATGGTCGATGGTGTTATGTCAATGGGCATGATGTCAGTTGTCGAAATGGTAATTTCCTATCATAGTTTTTTGCATGTACGGTATTATTGTGCGTTTTGTATTTTTAGGTTTTTATAGCTTTTGGTTTAACAATTATGGTCATTATTGGATTTTTTTTTCAGGTGTTTATTTCTAGTTTCTATAGCATTTTAGTCGGGATCCACTAACAAGTTTCTGAAATACTATGCCTTGTAATGTCCTCAGTCAGACTGATCCATTGGTATGTATCTCTTCGACAACATAGGGTCCCATCCATTCTGTGTGGAGCTTTTAGGTTTTCCTTTTACCCGAATATTGTATAGTAAAGCAAGATCTCCTACTGACAAGTTTTTGTTCTTGATGTTTCTGTCGTGTCATGCTTTTTGTTGTTGTTTATGGATTTCTTGATGTTGTATTGCTATTATTTGGTGTTCTTCAAGTTTTCTTAGTTGTAATAGTTGGTCCTTTCTTCCTTGTTCGACATCGACATATAGGATCTCAGAGATGATAGGTGTCTGTTGTCGGAAGTGTAGTGGAACTATTGCTTCTTGTCCATAGACTAGTCGAAAAGGAGTTTGGTCGGTCGAGCATTTATATGATGTTCTGTATGCCCATAATACTGCAGGTATTTTCTCATCCCATTCATCCTTATCAGCATTGCATATTTTAGTTAGTCCCCTTGTTAATGTTTTATTAAATGCTTCAATTGCTCTGTTTGACTGAGGATGGTATGCTGTACTCCGACGATGGTCGATTTGGAACTGGTCGGTTAGGGTTTTGATAGTTATGTTGATGAAGTTTGTTCCCTGGTCACTAATTAAGGTTAGTGGACATCCAAATATGGTGATGATATTCTCATAGATAAACCTAGCAGCTATCTCACTAGAACATGTGTCAACTGGTTCAGCCTCTACCCAGTTAGTTACATATTTGACTGCAGTTATGATGTACCTTGCCCCTATTCTTTTTGCTGGTATAGGAAATGGTCCTATGAAGTCTATGGCCCAAATTTCAAATGTCAAACTTGGGTTCACTGATATCAAAGTCATTTATGTGCTAGGAAGGGGTCGACCTAGTCATTGACATCTGTCACATTGACTAACAAAGTTTTTGCAATCTCTGTGGAGTGTCGGCCACCATAACCCTGACTGTTGGATTTTCTTTGCAGTTGTGTCTGCTTGGAAATGTCCACCTACAAGTCCATAATGCGCTTCATGCATAATGTTGTCTCGTTCGTGTTCTAGTACACATCTTTTGAGGATGCCATCTAGTCCCATTTTGTATAAGAATCCATTTATAAGACTGTATGGTGCAGCCTTCATAGATAAGATCTTCTTCTTTGTACTCATTCCTTCTGGTGCTTGTCCATATTCTAAGAATTGGGTTATTTCTTCTAGTTCTGCTGGGACTACTTCTATCTGGAATAGATGGGCATCAGGTAAGTCATCTTCGACTTCTGTCGATTCTTCTCCAGTGTCGATTCGGAATAAATGGTCAGGACTGACATTTAACTTTCCTGGTCTAACAACAACTTCGAATTCAAATTCTTGGAATAATAGTAGCCATCGACAAATCCTTCCATGATGTAGTGGTTTATGGACAAGATATTTAAGTGCCTGATGGTCTATATAGAAGATAAATGGGTTAGCTAGAAGATAATGTCGATATTTTTGTAATGCGAAGACCACTCCTAATGCTTCTCTTTCTGTTGTCGAATAGTTTCTCTCATCTTTGTTTAATTTTTTGCTACTGTAGACTATAGGATAATCCATTCCATCATCTTCTGGTTGAGTTCAGATTGCTCCTATTGCTAGGCCTGATGCATCAATGTGAACATGGAATTTGATCGACCAGTTTGGAAACCTTAGGATTGGTGCTTCAACTAGTTTTCTTTTTAATTTTTTGAATGATATGTGGCACTCCTCTATCCAGTTGAACTCTTTATCTTCCCTTAATATCTCTTCAAGTGGATAGGTCATATATGAATAATATCTTATGAATTTTCTGTAATATCCTGTGTGGCCAAGTAGCACCCTGACTTGTTTTGGGTTTACTGGTGGTTTTAGGTCGAGGATAATTTTGATCTTTGCAAAGTCAACCTTAATACCTTCCTTACATACAATGTTCCCTAATAATATCCCTATGGGAGTGACAAATATACACTTCTTGATGTTTAGAGATAGTTGAATTTGTCGACATCTCTCCAACATAAGCCTGAGCCATTTGCAATGATCCTTTAACATGGAGTATATTGTCCAATCATCAAATTATACGGCCATGGTCTTGTAAATATATTCCTGAAATGTTTTGACAACAATTCTAGAAAATACTGCAGGTGCATTCTTTAATCCAAAAGGCATAACCTTGTAAGCAAATGGGCCAAATTCACACACAAAGGTTATTTTCTTCTGGTCTTCTTTAGCTATTGGTATTTGGTTATAACCTGAGAATCCATCTGTAAATGAGTAGCATTCATGTCCTACAACCTCATTTAAAATTTCATCTACATAAGGAGTTGGAAATGGGTCTATCAGTGTCACTTTATTTAGTTCTCTGAAGTCGACACAAATTCTTAGTTTGGTTGGATCATGTTTCTTAGGTTGTACAACCATTGGACTTGCCCATTCTGATTGGTCAATAGGATAGATGATGCCTGCTGCAAGCATGTTATCAATTTCCTTTTTGACTATCTCTTTGTATTTGTGAGCTAGCTTATATGGCCTTTTCTTCACTGGTCGAACATCAGGTTTAGTGTCGATCTTCATTTCTCCCATTTTGTGGACTACGACTTTGAGGTCTTTATAATCTCGAGCAAATACATATTGGAACTCTTTTAATAAGTTCACTATCTCTGTAGTCTACGCTTCACTCTAGTAGTCACCAATCTTTTCCATTTTTGATCGATCGTCATTTGAGATGTCGACTTCTCTAGTTTTGACTTTAGCATCTAGCCATTCTGTGATTTGGCTTCATTGATTGGTCAACTTCCTTCCTTAAACTGTGAGAATGTGGAAGGGAAGTTGGCTACAGTCATTCTGTCGGTATCGTGTTTGTCAGTTGTTTCCACTTTAAGGACTGGACAAATAGGTTTGGTCGTTTCAACATGGTTTGATTTCCATTTAAAGCTTTTCCCCTCCATATTTTCATTTTCTAATTGTAGTCTTGTCGACTGTGGTTTTGTCCTGGTTTGTATATTGCTGCATTTCATTGTCTGTCGGTTATCTTATAAGGGTTTCTTTTCTGTTGGCTATATAAAGTGTTTAATCTGTTTTGCTGGTTCGGTCAGGTTTTCATTTTGGGGTGTAAAGTTAAAATATTTAATGAAATTTTCTCTGAGTTCATGCCATAAGAATGTTTCACCTCTAGATTCTTCCATTTTATACCATTTGTTTGGTAAGTCAGAGAGGGTTGATGGGAACAGGTGTGGCCATGCTCATTCATCCTCTTATCCAAGTTGTCTCCATTCTTTTTCACATGTCTTAATATGATCTTCTGGATTCTGTACTTGAGTGAATATAGGCGTCTGAGCCTATTTGGTTAACTTCTTTCCTCCAAACCTTTTGACAAAGTAAGTCGAAGCTGATGTCCAGGTCTGTAGTCTTGTCTGATGGGTATCCCATCATCTAGCAGCTTGTCCTGTAAAGTTTTCTAGTAGGCTTTGAAGTCGTCCATGGTCAACAATATTTTTGGAAACTTGTTCTACATGCATGACTGGTGATTCTCTTTCTTGTATCTTGGTATTTGTGTAGTATTTACATTGGTAGGTTGTAAGGTAGGGTATTCCATGATTTTATTCTCAAATATTTTTGGGACAATGGACACTATGAAGCACTGTCGAGTGGGATTTTTCTACACTTTTTGAATAGTCCAACACCCTCTTGCTTGTGTTTCATAGTTCTCGATCTCCCAATCATATAATTCTGCGTCGGAATTATAACCAACTGAGTCTTGGTTTCCTAAATGGAGTTCTCCATAGATATTAGGTTCTGTATAATCTGCATTGTTTTGAATCTGGTAGAGTTATTGGATGTCAACTTCTTCATCAATAGGTTCAGTCCAAGGTTCTCCTTGAGATGGATGAATAGGTACAATCACCTTTTGTTCATTTCCTTTTAATTTGATTCTCTCTTTGTTCAGGGATATCAATGCTTTCATCTTTCTACCCCAAGGTCAACCTACTAACCCTGGGAAGGAACTGGAACCTTCCTTAGGGTCAATGATTTTGAAGTCAACTTTGGTTGAGATACCTTTTATAGTTGTTTCGATGTTTTTCCAGACTCCAATAGGTTCAATTAGGCCTTGGTCAGCTAATTTCAGGTATATACCTGACTCAGATAATCGAGGTCTGCCCATTTGTTCCCAAGTGTCACGAATCATGATGTTTACTTGTGATCCAAAGTCGAGCACTACTTGTTGGACATGGTATCCTTCGATTTCCAAGTCGACAAGTGGGTCGGCATCACCTTTATATTTTTTATTTAAGCTGCAGATATTCTTTGTTTTTTTTTTGGAGTTGTTATGTTTTATTTCATATAGTAAGTCGATGAACTGAGATACTGAGTTGTCTTTTTGTACAAGCTGTATTAATTCTTTTCTTGTGTTATGTCGAATGTTGTTAGCTTGTTCCTATCGTGTGAATTCTTTGAAAACATTTGTTGCTTCTTTGTATGTTTGTTTTTCTTTAAGTGGATCAGGGTAGACATTTTTCTCTTTTATTTTGATGATTCTTGGGTTATCACTTCCTGTTTTTGTCCCCTGTCGGGTGATAATATGCAAATTTTTTGTGTTTATTATATCATTTTTTTGCACACACAACAAGACATCAACATTTTTCTTTGTATTTATTTTTTCCAACGTGGTAGGGAAATCCTCTAGTGAGTGATCCCCTACACCACAATGAGTACAAAATTTGAGGTCAATTTTGTCTTTATATGGACAGTATGCATACCGATGTCTTTCCTTATAACATGTACAGCATTGAATGGGTCGATGTGGTCAGATGTCTTGATTCCCAGGAAATCGACCTCGTCCTCCATAGCCTCCACATCGATTGTCATACCGGCGCTCGTATCTTCAAACTTTGTATCTCTGACTTTTCTGATCATTTGGTAAGTTGTTTTGCTCATTATTTTGTGCAAATGCAGTGGTTTGGTAGACTACCTGATAATTCTGTCAATTCTTCAGGTTCAAATGGCAGTCGACTGTGTTATGATTTTTAGTTTCACAGATTGCACACCAGGAGACCTTACCGTTCTTCATGTTGAATGGGCAATATTTTGTCGAATGGTCCCCATGCTCCTGGAAAATGTCGCAAAAAAATTTCATTTGTATGAATCGAACGTCCTATCGGCTATATTCCTGTCGACAGTTGTCTTTGGAATGTCTAGCCATCGAGCACTTTATGCACTAGATATCCTGATTTTTGAGGTTTAATTCCTTTAAAGACTTATGTACACTCTCAAGCTATTCTTCTAGCTTGTGATAAGTGGAGTATGCTGGTATGTCCTCATCCATTTCCACTTGGAAATCTTTTGTAAGCACATCTTTGTAAGACTTGAATGTTTCTAGACTTATGTGTCGGTGGACTTTCTGAGATAAACCTGCAAGAAACCACTGGATTAGTAATTGTTCATCTATAACATAGTCCAGCTGGATAAGGAGGTCTTTCCATCGCTTATCATAGTCGCGGACAGTTTCTCCTGGCTTCTATGATGTTGTTTTTAGTTTTTTCACTACCAGATGTTTTGCATCTGGAGTTTTGAAAAATGATAGAAATTGTGCTTTGATCTCGACTTTGGTTGCTCGTGGTTGTCTTTCAGAAAAGGTCATATACCAAATTAATTCCCTTTTCCTCAAGACACCAGTGAACTATGCCATCTGCCTGTCTTCGTCCGTAACTTGGTTAGCCTCCCAAGTTGATTCACAGATGAACCAGTGTCATCTGGGGTCCTCATCCCCCTCATATAGAGGAATGTGTGCTGACCCATGACCCATGTTGGAATCATTGTCGCTTCTTTCAGGAGGTGGTAGTGGTGGAGGTGGGGGTGGGGGTGGTGGGGTTATTGGTTTATTTGTCTCTGCGGAGCTATCATTGACGAAACTTTCGTTTTCGTCAGATGTTTTTGTCGTTTCATCTTCGACTGGCAGTCGGTTGATTTTGACTTCTTCTATCGATGTCCAACTGCAGTTACCTGTCCGCAGTTATGAATGTTCTGTGTCTTCCAAAGCTATATTTAGCAGTGGGGTGCTCCTTCATGTGTCGGTAAAATCAAGTGGATACTTCGGTTGGATGGTACCTCTTAAAAGGTAACCCAATTTCCTTCCTTTGGTTGACGGATAATGAGGTGTCTTTCAGTGTATGTCTCATCGTCTAGTTGAATCCATATACCAAAGTCACCAGCTCCTAGTCGGAGGTCCTCTTCGAAAATAGTTTGTATCCGGGTACGCGGATTCAATGGAGAGAGAGTTGTTCCTTCATGGGGAGCTCTTAATTGGAGAGCTTCTGGCTGCTCTATCCACAATTCTTCCTCCGTAGGGGACACCTCTTCTTCCATGCCTTCTTCTTGTCGGTCATGACCTGACTCTGGTATATTTCTTTCCTGGTCAGCCGCCCTAGGAATCCTTCCTCTATGCAGCGCTGAGTCTCTTTCTCTTCTTTCTTCTCTCCTCTGTTGTCTCTCTTCCCTCTCTATTTTCTGAATGTCTGACATACCTTTGTGTGCTATTATATTCTTGATTTCCCTTTTGGTCGACTTCTCCTTACTGGTGAATGGTATCTGCCTCTAGTCAACTAAAATCCACTCCACTTTATTCTGACATATGACCAGCTACCCCCCCATAGCCTACTCGACACTTTTAGAAAGCCCGGATAGTTCGGTCTACTTTCTTAGGAAGTATTCCCACTCCCTTTCTGCAATGAATTTTTCCCACCTCTTTTTCTTTTCTACCCAGTTAGATTTTGATGGCGGTCCATGAAGTGATGGATGAGGTTCGACAATATGACCTACTCCCTTCTCGACCAGGAATTTAAACAGCAAGGTCGATAAGGAACACAGAAATTGCTCGGTGAGGTCTATGTAAAATTTCTCCTTGACGGTTTCCACCGAAGTTCTATCTTCTACTGCTTGTTCCTCACAGAAGTCGTCGATGATTTTCTCGAACCACTCCGACAAGTTTGTTCTTCCTCCACGGATCAATTTTTCTAGCAACTATTGTTCTTTAGTCTCTTCCGGCTTTTTCATCCAGGAGTTTCTTCAGAATTTGGGGCACGGACTCTACAAACTTCTCATGTGTTTCTGTAAAGAATATTGCTTTTTCTTGTGCGATCGTTAATCTGTTTCTTTGTGCGTAATTTTGCAAATAATTTGCAACTTTACATTCCCACTAGTCCTTAATCTCTTGTTCTGATATCATTTGTTTGCATACATCTACAATATGTACTACCGGCAACGGAACCAATGTTGTAATCTCATAGATCACATAAGGTTACCAATAATACATACTAAAACATACATATATAAAAGAGATAAGAGACAAGAACAAGTAGGTGAATTAACAGATTATATTAACATGAAGGGTCCATACAATACAGAGAACTGAACCGAGTTCTCATCTGGCTCAACAGCCTAATATATATGATTACAAAACAGTTACAAAATAGCTACCTGTCAGTTCAGTGAACCGACATGACCTTAGGTGGCTGACCTAATCTCTAGTTTAGTCGGTCGACAGACTTAGTCAGCTGATCGACTAAGTCGGCTGATTGACTTAGTCGACTTATCGACTTTCTCCTCCAACAGGTATGATCACTAGTGGGGAAACCCACTCCCTCTCTGAAATAGGATAGATGAAACCTGCCTCCAAACATTTTTGTATCTCTTCCTTCACATTGTCTCTTAAATTTGGGTTCATTCTACGCTGAGGTTGGTGTACTAAATTAGAATCATTTTTAATATAAATGTGGTGAGTACACAATCCTGAGGGGATACCCCTAATGTCTGTATATTCCCAAGCAAAAGCAACCTTGTTATTTTTCAACAAATTAATTAGACGTTCCATTTCATCAGCTCTAAGATTAAGATTAATGTTTAATGTTTTCTCTGGTTTGATTTCTATTTGAATAATTTTTGAATTTTCGATTACTGGGATTGTTTCATTGTTACTGACTAGGGTTTCTTCAATAAGTTTTTCTTATTTCAGTTCATTTAAGGTATTATTCAATATTTGATATTCCTATTTGGTGATATACATTGGATCACTAATAAAACTGCAAATAGTATCATCTTCAGTCTCAGTTTTGAAAGTCAGGGCCCTCCCAATTGTAAACAATGGTTGAGTACCTTCATCTTCCTCTAAATTCATCCATACAAGAGTTTCAGCTTCTGACCTTGGTCAACCTGGAGGATATAAGGTCATGTTTTTTATATCAGTTCCATCAGAAATCATCATTGACCCTGATATAAAGATAATACATGCATATGTTGTAGATAACCATGGTCTTCCTAATATTAATGGGTTCCCCCTCGGCTGCGACTTAGGCTGTAAAACAACAAAGTATGCAAGGTATTCCCATGAGTCAGTGGAGACCACTAGGTCATCCAATATTCCTTCAGGTTTGATCATATCTTTGTCAACCATTTCTAATATGGTAGGGGTAGTCCTGATATTGGTGAGTCCTAATTTCTTTATAGTCTCCATGGTCATAACATTTATTGTGGCACCTAAATCAACCAAAACGTTGGGGATATGGGTATGCCCAATATACAACGTAACAGTGGGGTTACCTGGGTCATCGTATTTATCCAGTGGATCCCTTCCCATCATAAGTTTAGATAACTTCCCCACTACATGCACTGCGGGAGGATCCTTACGATTCCTTCTAGGTTTTTTCACAATAATATCTCTAACAGTCTTGGCATAGATAGGTACAACATGTAGGGCTTGTAATAGTGGAATATTTACATAAATATTTTTCAATTCTCATAGGATATTGAAATGAGGTTATTCCACTACTTTTTGCAAGGATAATCATCTAGGATATGGGCGTTCTCTCAAAAATTATGTAGGTTGAACTTCTTAGTACGTGTCTCTGCAAGTGTTTCAGCTCGTGTTTCATCATGTGTTTCAATTGGTGTTTCAGCTGGTGTTTCAACATCATCAATAATGGGGATTGTTGTACTAAATGAATTCTCAAATTGTGGATTCATTCTATCTTCAATCACAGGGGATGGAACATCCTCAATGACAATCAGTTCTGTTAGATTTTTATCATACAAGCTAGCATTATGATCTTAGGATCTTTAACTGAGAGAATAACATGCACAGCAATAAAACACAAGAGAAAAAAGAAACAAAGAATTTTCCTCGAGGAAACCATAAAGGAGAAAACCCCGAAACTTCCTCAGAGATAGAATCAGCACCAAAAGTAAAACCCGAAAACATAAAGATGATCTCCCGATAGCAGCAGTCTCTCTCTCTCTCACTGAGAGAGCTTCTCTTATCTCACTCATGTGCCCCAATGAGTGAGTGTGTGTGTTGTAAATAGAGAGACTCACTCTCTATTTATATTCTTCTATTCACTTGGAACCCACTCCAACATGTCGGCCTCACTTAACAATTACTTACTAGAGCCAACATCTCTAGGAGTGTCTAATAACCTTAGTGCCCCACAACTTGTGGGGACTTTGCCTCCTCCGACCAATAGGAGGGTAACACAATGGTGGGGACCATTTCCCCGATTTACAATGACTCACCTAGGGTTGACTTCACTAGTATAGTCTAATAACCCTAGGGCCCCACAACTGTGGGGACTTTAACCCTTGACCAATAGGAGGGTTACCCACAAAGACTTGACATGACTTTCACATTATAGAAACTTCCTGGAATAAACATCGGGGTATAACCTAGCTCAAATACATCTCGGAATAAACATCGGGTTAAATACATAAGAAATATGGATGAATACATTCCGAAGTTACAATTACATAAACACTCCCTCTTAACTAGGAAGGTATTCTCTCGACATAATTTTCATCACTGGTCTTATTCTTTGGATCTTTTCATCATCTGCATCTCCAAGTCATCTTGTCTTCAAGTCATCTTTACCTTCATGCCATCTTCTTTTCTGGATCTGGATCATCACTGGATCTAGATCATCATCACTGTATCTAGATCATCATAACTGGACATCATCACTGGAACTGGATCATCACTCGATCTAGATCATCACCACTGGATCTGGATCATCACTGCTGGATCTAGATCATCACTCGATCTGGATCTCTCGAATTCATCATAACTAGATCTATATCATAGCTCGATCTGGATCTCCTCTGGTCATCATCATATGTGCTATCTCATGATTCTTCTCATCATAGGAAGTTCTACAGAGCTAGCCTTCTTTCATGCTAGTTGTATGCCTACCTCCTCGTAGGTATTTGGTAGCCCTTACATCTGACCTACTCATTAGAATGGCTAGCACTCACATTTGACCTGCTCGTCAGAAAGGCAATAGCCCTTACATCTATGTAGGAGCTTATCCTACATCAAAATGGCCAGCACTCACATCTGATCTACTCATCATAAAGGCGGTATCCCTTACATCTATGTAGGATCTTATCATACATTAGAATGGCCAACACTCACATCTGACCTACTTGTTAGAAAGGCATGCACTCACATCTGACCTGGTAGGAACCAAATCCTACACCCTCATCAGAATGGCCCCCAGTCCCAAATTGAGCTACCTGGTAATGGACCAGGTGCCTCCACTCTCCCAGAGAGTGGAAGTAGCCCTTACATCTGACCTACTCGTCAGAATGGCTAGCACTCACATCTGACATGGGAGGAACCAAATCCTTTAGCCATGACAGAATGGCTCAGCCCTTATATTTGACCTACTCGTCAGAATGGCTCTTTCAGTCTCAGACTAAGCGTTCCTAGTAACTTACCAGGGACCTCCATTCCCAGAATGGCAGTCAACACTCATATCTAACATGGAAGGAACCAAATCATCTCACCATGACAGAATGGCTCAGCCCTTACATCTAACCTGCTCGTCGGAATGGATATGGGACTCATCACTTTCCCTTGGAGGAAACCTCTATCTGGAGAACACCAAGCTTCTCCCTAAAGTACTTGAACTTCACCCTAGCCAATGGCTTCATCAACACATCAGCTATCTGTTCCTCCGTCGCAACATACTGGAGCTTCACTGCTCCCCTCTACACCATATCCCTGATATAGTGATACTTGATCTCGATATGCTTTGACTTGTCATAGAACAATGGATTCTCTAACAAATTCACGTAACTCTTGTTGTCACAATGTATACAAGTAGCATCCATCTGGAGATCAAATAAATTAGACAGCAGCTTTCGCATCCATACTGCCTCACAACTAGCTGAACAAGCTGCGACATACTCTGCTTCAGCTGTACTCAGTGCCACATAGGATTGCTTTTTGCTAAACCAAGAGATAGCACCTGATCCCATACTGAAGCAACACCCTGAAGTGATCTTCCTATCGATGGCATTGCCTGCCCAATATGAATCAACATAACCCTCCAGGTTAATCTTCTGATTCGCATCATACTTGAGCCCATAATCAACTGTACCCCTCAGGTGCCTTAGAATATCCTTTGTAGCAATCAAGTGAACATTTCTCAGATCTGTCAAGAACTGGCTCAAGGTGTTCACAACAAAGCAAATGTATGGTCTTGTGTTCATTAGGTACATCAAGGACCCAATGATCTGACAATACATCGTAGCATCAACCGACTCTCATGAAGCATTGCTCAATAGCTTCAGGTTCGATGCCATAGGTGTGGTCATGGCCTTACAATCCATCATCCTGAACCTCTTTAGGATCTCTACTGCATACTTCCTTTGTCCAAGGAATATTCCATCCGCATTCTAGCACACCTCCATGCCTAGAAAAATAGTGCATCGACACATAACAGGAGCATCACTGGTCTTTCACCTTCAACCTTGAAGCAAAGGTTGGAATCCACTTTACTCTCAGTAAAGCCTAGAGTCATCGGTAATATATCCATCATGTCATACCATGTCGAATCTCAGGATATTCTATAGTCACTCCCTCTAAAGCGGAGCATCATACTCCCTCTGTCTTCCATACTCTATGCATTGAAACATTCTGTACCGGAGTGACAAGTAGCTTCCTATGCTACTAGTATTCTATGTATCCATCTAGGATCACTGGATACCAAGATCCTCTATCTTGAACATTTTCAAAATTTCTTTTCACACCCATCCGTGAGCTTGTCATTGTCTATTAACCTTCTAGCATAGGTTCAGATCTTCATCATCAAGCTCATCATGTATGTGTTATCCCATGATTTTTCCATCTACTGCATGATGGAACTATGAACTTTCCTTCACGTATCGATACTGCATCCTAGACATCATTCTTCTTGAACTTCTTCATAGCTGGAAGGTTCGGCGTCAATGATGTCGCTACATTCGTTATATTATTCTTCAACTTGAACTATCGTCACTTGTTCTTCAAAACAAGTCTCATCCTTCTTTTCTTGTATGCGATCTTTCCTACAAGTCAAATGCATTTGTATGGTTAGAAACATTTCATAAGGAATATTCATACTAGCAAATTCTTATGCATAAATATATGATCATGCAACTACTTTAGCCAATACAACATTCATCTATATCTCACAGAAACTTTTCTAGATGCCTTCCATCTTTACCAGGACAACATTGAGATTGTGTACTAATCCAATATGTCAGCAAAGAGGTTTCATCCTATATAAGTAGAAATGGAGAGTTGTATAGCACCATGAGCTACTTACCCATCACATGCATATTTAGTAGTATACTGTCATTAATGAAAACATCCTATCATGCATAATACATCAACTGAATATAAACAAATGCATAACAAAACAATATTATGAAATGACAATTGACTACTTATCTTTATTTGTTTCGTGGGTAGACTCCTTCTTGAGCCTTCAGCTTCATCGTCTTCTTCATTCATAATAGCATCATTTCTTATCCAAATGCTTAAAATGGATAAGAGGTTCTTCAAGAGTTGATATCTTCATATTCCTCATGGCTTGAGGAATCTTCTTTGGATGGTGAGAGCTTGATCTTCAGTTGCTTCCATCTCCTCTTCTCTTCTTATGAGTCGAGCTTCTTCTTCTTCCCAAAGTCTGCTGAAAGTAATCACTTCCTTCTGGCACACATTCCTCACATGAATGAATCCCATGATCTTGGGAGGCCATTCAAGGTGGCTATCACCACTTCTGTATTCTCCACTTCTTCTTCTACTACTACAAGTTGTTCTTTGATTTGAATGACCCTTGTAAAGTAAGACTGTATGGTCTCTGCACTCTGGATATTCACTTCCTTCAACTGGTTTCTTAAGGTCATATTCTGATTTATGTTCTTCCCTTCAAATAGCTTAGTCAAGGAATCAAACATCATCGATGTCTTTAGGGAAGACACTTGTGGTACAAGTTGATCTGTGACTAAATCAACCATGATCTTCTTGGCCTTGACCAAGTTCTTCTTGTGTAAGGCTTCTAGCCTTATCTCCCTCTGGAACTGGAACCTCTCTACTCATGTAGGTGTCTAATTCATTTTCTTCAGAGAGATCATATACTTCCATGCTTGGAAGTTTTCAAATTCACCAAGCTTATCATCAAGCTGATGTGATATATCACTTTGAAATGAGAACCTCAAATGGAAATAGCAACAGATTAGATCTTACCGATTTGAGGTGTCCGTCCTGGTTCTGGAGCTGGCTAATCTAGGGTTTATCAGTGAAACCCTAATTTTCAAAACATGGAATCTTTCAGATCTGATTGGATAGAAATATAAATCTCTTCAAATGGAGCTATCCAATGTACTCCTTTTCCGAAAACAATGGAGGGAAGATCCTAGAACAGGAAGCCCTAGTTTTCCAATTTCTTCTGCAAAAATTCCTGTTACTATTTCTGCGGTATATCTGAAATTACTGCTCCTCTATGTCTGAAATTTATCACTGAGGTATGCTAGCATGTCCTTGTTCCAACACCATATATTTCATCATAATTTGTTTCACCAATTGGGATTTATGATCCTTTTCCCAAGGTGACCTGTTACAGGACTGTTTAGAATAGCGAAGTTGTATGGACTTCCATGTGTCACTGTTTCATCTTCTGGGTCTGAACTTTAGACCACAGAAAGTACAGTACGTGTCCTTTCTGGAACATCTTCAGGAATTCCATTTGCACTTCTGTAGCCCAAGCTATAGCAATTATCCCCGGGTGTCCTGTTTAGGGATGAACTCTGGAAGAGGTCGGAACCCTAAAGTGGAGGGATCATATCTCCCAGAACATATACACAGTGTAAATAAATATTTTATCTTTGGCCTCTACAATTTTCAGCTCCTAATCCTTCGCCAATATCGGGATATAGCGAATGTACCAAAACTTAGCAGTTTTAGTATTTAGGGTTTCTCCAGCTCGGGGTCAAACTATGGTTTGACTTTCTCGGAGTTTCACTCAACCAAAAAAACTTGATCCAGGTCTCTAAATATCAATTTTGATGAGGAGAAAAATCCTATGCCAGGCTCACTCAAAAATTCCTCTTCTGTAGAAATCCCTAATTTCCACATCGAAAATTGAAAATGCTCGGAATCGAATTTCGCTTCGATAGAAAGATGCGCCCTTCAATGGAGAGTCGGCCTAGCACACTTTTGCTGATGGATTGTGGAGAGAGACCCAAAAATTAAGAATCCCTAGCTTCTACAGCTGCACAGAGTCTTCTTCTCATGTTAGCTCTGATACCATGTTAGATTTTTATCATACAAGCTAGCATTATGATCTTAGGATCTTTAACTAAGAGAATAACATGCACAGCAATAAAACACAAGAGACAAGAGACACAAAGAATTTTCCTTGGGGAAACTAAAGGAGAAAACCCCACAACTTCCTCAGAGATAGAATCAGCACCAAAAGTAAAACCCAAAAACATAAAGATGATCTCCCGACAGCGGCAATATCTCTCTCTCTCACTAAGAGAGCTTCTCTTCTCTCAATCATGCACCCCAATGAGTGAGTGTGTGTGTTGTAAATAGAGAGACTCACTCTCTATTTATATTCTTCTATTCACTTGAAACCCACTCCAACATGTCGGCCTCACTTAACAATTACTTACTAGAGTCGACATCTCTAGGAGTGTCTAATAACCCTAGTGCCCCACAACTTGTGAGGACTTTGCCTCCTCCGACCAACAGGAGGGTAACAAAACGGTGGGGACTATTGCCCCAACTTACAATGACTCACCTAGGGTCGAATTCACTAGGATACTATAATAAGCCTAGGGCCCCACAACTGTGGGGACTTTAACCCTTGACCAATAGGAGGGTTACCCACAATCACTTGACATGACTTTCACATTATAGAAACTTCTCGGAATAAACATCGGGGTATAACATGGCTCAAATACATCTCGGAATAAACATCGGGTTACAATACATAAGAAATATAGCTGAATACATTCCGAAGTTACAATTACATCAACAGGTTCCACTACCTTCATTGATCGTAAATGTAAGTCATTGCAAGAGAGAGTGGAAATGGAGTAAGCTAGCATACTGGAAGTTTCAAATTGTTGCATTGCCTTATTATTAAGATTGGGGTTAGGTTGATCAGGTGGTTAAGGGAGAAGTGGTTCACCCATTGGTGTATCATTGTTAGGGAGTTGCAATTGTGGTTGTTGATACTACAGATAGGGTTCTTAATTATGGGGAAACTAGTTTCCTGGACAAGGGTTTCTACACCCTAGAGACCCAAGGGGATTTTTAGCTTGAGTGTGGTGCCCATGAAGTCCAATGGGTCGGATATTTCATTGCAGGTTGTGTAGGTAGGTTACACTATGCATTACGATATGAATATTGTGGAGGATATTGATTATTAGTGTTACTCTAGGAATTAAAAGGTGTAGGGTCGAAATTTATACCAGGAATCCAAGGTTGCCATGGCTTCTTCTGTGAGATAAAGCAGGTTTGCTCCGTGTCCACAGTGGATGCTTGAAATACTGCTTTGACCTTTGACAATGAAGGGAAATCTTTAGTGTCATGTTCCAAATCGCGCAAACCACGTACCTCCACCTTTTCAAGCAGGTGTTTCCTTAGAGGGTACTTCTTTCTACACTTAGGGAAGAATACCCCAAGTACCATATCTTTGACCACTTTTTTCTTCTTTTCTCTCATAACATCCAATTGTGAGGAAATGGACCTCATCATATCTATTTTAAAATTTTCGAGAATATTACATATCTATGCCCGAGTATCCCCTCCACTAGCTGACTTTTGTGCTCGTGTAAAGATGTCTCATTCCCTTGTATTGCTTCTGGAAGACCCTCTAGAGTATCTTCTACATAGTTCCACAATATGATCAAAAGGTTCTTTGGAGATATCTCCCTTCCCTAATAGATTAGGCATATCAAGGCAGTATTCTCTTATACCATGCAACACAATAATTTTGAGGACATCCCTTCCAATATTGGTATGTCCCAATCTCTGCACATTATATAGGATCTTTTCTATAAAATCCTCCAAACTTTCATCATCTTTATGCACCATCTTAAATAGTTCCTCTCTCTTATCCTTCGTTCTGTAATATTCTTGGTACTTCGTAAGAAATACTTGTTTCATATGATCCCATGTCCTAACAATTTCACTAACCAAACTCATAAACCATCGTAAGGAATTACCTTTCGAGGTGGTAGGAAATAATTTCAATTTCTGCTCACTAGAAATATAGTCATAGCTTCGATAGAAGAATATTGAATTTGAAAAGGAATTCATCTGGATCCTTAGTAGACTTACCATGGAATTTCGATAGTATTGAAGGTGAAATATTTTTCATAGGGGCTTCTCTAGTTGTCTGTTGAATAGGGAACTGAAGTGTAGCAATTGTCTCCTCATGTTGAATGTCGTCATTTTCATTATCATTGTCCCCTACTACTTCTTCACGATCGTCATGATGACGCTCATTTCTCATGATTTCCTCTTCCTCTCAATTTTCTTACTTCTTATGATATTCAAATTCCTATCGAAACTACAACCACTCTTCTTTAGTAACCTCTTTACCATTGATCCGATAGACCTCCTCTGGTCCACCTACCCCCATAGAACTTCCCCTAACTTCTGGAGTCTGCTCCGCAAGGCTACCAGATGGGGTTGTAGCTTCTATTGGTCTCTTTACAGTTGATACTAGTGACTCCATCTTAGGAGGAATAAGGATTATCCTTAAATAAGATGATATTCGATATAGGGATCCAGTAGAAGAATCATCCCTAGCAATTAGTTCATCAATGAATGTCTGTGTTCCTAGGCCTGGGTTATAGCCGTGACCTCTTCCACCTACAAAGTTAGTTCTTCAAGGGGTTTCCCGTTGAGTTCTTCTTGTATTCATGTAATATTAATAATCATCCCTGATCCTCGAGGTAGGAAACCGTTCGGTCTGCTAAAGGATGTGCGGCTCTTCACTACTTCTTATCGTCCCTCCAACCTCGAAAATCATAATTGCTAAAGAAATTGAACCAATCAACTACTATCTATGTCTATCAATTACCTTCCTCGGAAATGGCGCCAAAATGTTGGTCACTCTATATACTCATTTTTTTTGTAACAAGCATAGTGCTCAATATAAATTGTCAACCCAGGGAAGTTTGTTTTTTCAAAGGTAACTAGAAAAATATATGCATAAACACTTTAGTAGTTGACTAATAAAATGAAAATCATTCAATCCTATTAACTGCTCAGTTAACTCAACTCCCTGTTAAAAAAACAATCTTAATCATCTATCTAAGAATTCAAAGGATTCCTAATTCCTACAATATCATTCCTGCAACTACTAATATAAGAATGAATTAATCTAGAATTGATTTTGCAAGAAGTTAAATCCTAAATTACCAAATAAATACAATCACAAACAATCAACAAATAACTAATTCATAAAGATAATGATCTATCTAATTCAGTAAATTCTAAGGAAGATAAATGACAACACTACGCAGGAGTTGAGCGTGACTGTAACATGTATACTTAATTAACACACTTTGCATAAAGAAATGAGTTATTCTACGCAGTCGACTATTCACACCACACTGTTGGAGCAAACCAAAAGAAAGTATAACAATGCAATTATCTAATAAATATTGTCGCAACCATATACTAATGCATCTAACTAAAATTCCACACCAAACCAAAGTAAGTAAAAAAACTACAACATCTACTAGTACCATCAACTCTGTAGGAAGGCGGGCCCTGGACTTTGAACAGAGATGTTGCTAAAGGCTTGATGAAATCTACAACACAAAGATATTGATAATTGCTTCTCCTTTATTAAATTGATCAAAGTACAGTTACAACATCCTCGTGCTATAATACTTTTGCAATATTGCCAACCCCTGGCTCCAATTGCTTGTTCCTACTTATATAGGGATGAAGTAGTTTAGATCTAGTAATATCGGGAAGCCATGAAGATCTACAATCTTCAGGCTACAGAATTCAACAAAATTAGTTACAGTTATAATGATGTTACATGTAATTAGTTCATAATAATGAATGAACTTTTAATCTGAACTACTCAAAGGTTGAACATGTTCCAACTGATGAAGAAAGATGCTCGGGTAGTTTCACCCAGCTGCATGGAAGAAAATTCGAGCTTAACTCATCAACGGATTTGATGGGATCATGAAAAGGAAACTGACGTCAAGAATTACTTATCTCCCGAGTCTCGTGCGTTGTTACACTTAGAACACCTGGAGATTCTGAACTTTTCTTATAGAATGAATAACGAGTCAACGCAAATAAAAGGTAAAGTTCATAACCATAAGAAAAATCAAGCATTAATGAAACATAGCAATAATGATTTACACCTTAGAAATAAATGCTTGTTCTTTGGAAAAGTTAAGGACTTGGTCATAAATAAGAGGCAAAATCGGGGAAAAGGGATAAATAAGATTAGGAAAAAATGACATTTCTAGCACCCAACAATACGCCCATAGATAAGAAATGCTTGTAAATAGTACTAATCAATTTACAGTAAAATTCCAATCAATTCCTTTGAGTAAAATGCCAACTTTCTACTATGTTATGAATTGTAATAAATAGTAATAAAGAACACAATATGATCATTCATTTGGCGAAATATCTTTTCTAATGTAATTTCAGAAAGGCTAATTTGCATTTGGCAATCGCTCCATCCCCATAGGATTTGTTTTCGCATATTTTTTACTATTTGGTTTTCATGCATATTTATCAAGTGACATTGTAATTTGGAGAGGGTGCATGGCACCAAAGTATGTTATACATAGGCACTTGGATGTTAAATTCGATGCTTATAACCAGGGATAATTTTAGGGGCGAATTTTAACCCATGGGATATTTTTAGGGGGGTTTTTCCAAAAAAAGATTTGCCATTTTGCATTTTTTGAAGCCCTGTTTCACCCAATTTTGATGGGGTAAACATTTTNAAATGATATAAAATCCTTGGAAATTAAAATATTTTTTGAAAAATATCGCCAAACATTTTATAGTTGGTGTTTTAAGAATTGGTAAGATTCGCCAACATTGGGATAAGTATGGTTCCTTAAAATCATCCCTCCTTATAACTTTGGGATTATTTTACTGGAACTTGTGGGATTATAGATTTTAATTTATCCTTTGAAATTACAATGGCAAAGGCACCAAGAAGCACCAAAGAGCTTTGATGATAGGACTTAAATGGCATAGCATAAGGTGGCACTTTATGGCCCAGAAAATTGAAGTAATGATAACACATAGAGAAACACATGGAGAAATTATCAACAATGGAGTTTAAGAGAGTTCCCAAATTTTACTCTACTCATCATAGAGTGGTTCAAAGCCGATAAACAATGGAAACTACAAATCACCGATGGTCATGAACAGCTTCAAGCATTGAAATATTTTAGACTGATGGTGATCATTTTACTTGGACTGTTTTTCATGCTAATTTTAGTGCAAGTACTTAATTAAGTTGTGGAAAGAATTTGTGGGAATTGTGATTAACGATGAGCTGGAGTTATAAGGATTGATATAAATAACCATTTTTAATGAATAAAAAATTGGATTGATGTCAATGACCCTTTTAAATGGAAAAAAAATGTGCATACAAAATTGAACCAAACACTCTCTAGAATAACACTATTTGGAAATGTTGGAAAACGTTTAGGCTAAAATTAATGGGATGACAATATGGATATCCAGTTGATTAGAAGAAGCTTGAAATCCCTTTAATGATGGGAATCATTAAAATTTACATGTTTAATCACAATGAAGAAATGATAAAAGTTCAAATATAATGTATGTGTGTTAGGTCAGATAGATGAGGGATAGCAATAGAGGCGAGGGATAATGTTGATCCAAAAGGAATATGTTCATTTTTTATTTCATGTGTTACACGTAGAATCTTGTTGTGTTGCAACTTTGTATAATAGCCTCATACAATAAATATTACATCGTAGATTCATATTAGGGTGAGGCAAAGAGGATAAAAATCCATGCTAGGGTGACACATAAAAAATTCATTAGTCCTACAGACTATTGCTATGATGCATAACATACAGATATTGAGGTGACACATTCCACCACCAATAAATTCTTTCTACCATGAGTTAGCTAAACACAAAGTGAAAGTGGAAATGTGAAGATCATGGAAATTTTTAAGGACTAATTCTATCCCATGGGATAAATTTTGGGATTTTAAATTTTTGATTAAACACCTATTAGGTATGATTATCTCACATTGTATTTATTTAGTTTTAATTAATAAGAGGTTATCCCAATCAAATTTATAAAGGTGATCCAAGATAAATCAATTTCACCCCTCTAAAAATCAATTTAAACCTCTATTAATCCACAAAAATCGCTAGGCAAATCCCATTCATATCCGATGTCTAGAAATGGTAGTTTCTAGGGGCTCTTTCGCCCTCTATCAATCATATATCAATCATGGAATTCAAAGTTGGATTTATATTCGTCTAGATTTTATGGGTTTAAAAATGCAAGTTTCTTAATGTTTACGTGAGAAGGGCAGTGGATATTTACTATCAGGTCTTATAGTGACCCATTTGCATCTAGGAGAGTATGGAATCCCATCACGTTAGATCCAAAGTTTCCCCAAGAAACATGGGGATTCTGAAGCACATGATCGGTGAAACGACAATAATGTTTCTATTGGTGTTTGGGAATCATGCAGGGGGGGTTGGTGCTTCGTTCATAGTCACATATTTTGTCATGTAGTGGGACACGATGCTGCGTACAACCACTACCATTTTGTTTCTACTTGCGTTTTTTTTCTCCTTTCTGGGACAGGCCATGGGTGGAGCAACCTGGATTCCCATTGTCTTTGCTACTTATTTTGCTTTGGGAATTGTCAGGTATTTTGACATGTTGATTATTTTGTTTATTGAATTTGATGCTTCTCAAAGGATTTTTGTAGGCATAACATTGTATTTTGTGGTTGGTTAGCCTAATTTTGTGCCATGAATATTGCTCTTTTAGTGATGGGGAATGCATTAAATATGGACTTACATAGCTAGAAAAATGAATATGTGAAGCATCAGAGAAGGTATGAAATGCTTAACTCTATTTTTCTAGTTGCCACGTAGAAAGGCGTATATAATGTTATATTAGAATTGATGATTCTATGTGTTATTTGATTTACTCTTCCTAAATTCGCTATGTAGGGACCTCTTGGGATGAATTAAGGTACATAAGGAAAGATGTTAGTTTCTTGGTAATATTCTCCCATGATTTACAAGGTTGTATAATTTAGTGAAAGATTCACCAAGATTTTATAAGGTTTTATAATTAAATAATATATTTTCCTATATTTTACAAGATTATATAATTCAATGAGAGATTCTCCAAGAAATTATATATACTTAATATAAAAAATTTAAAATAGTTTTCATATTTTCCTATATATCATGAGGGTTTTTCCATTTATTATACATAGAATTTTAGGGGGTTCCTAAAAATTTTCATGGTGAAGATGCTTCTGGATCATCAACCGATAAGAATCACATCTCCATACAAGTTACTTAAATGAATAAAATACATGTATGAAGTTTTCCACGCTTTTAGTATTGTGTGTAACAGTGGTGTACCCAACTTCAAAACTAGCACTAAATTTTACTCTCCTCTACTAGTATTTTCTTCACTAACACCTAATAATAGTCACGAGATTTTTCAATTACAGAATGCTAACATGTTTATCTTTAGTTTTATCACAAAAAAACCTAATTTCATATGTGTATAACATATACATTTCTTAACAAAAAAATTGACCTCTAACATATGAACGCGAGGGTCTCAGAACATGATTTTTTCCGAAAAACAAGTTTCAAAGATTAGATCTTATCATTTGTACACAACTGCAAAAAATAGAGTAATCTATTTTTCATCTCCTAATTGATGTTATCCATTTATATTCTATTAGGGAGGGGATAAATGCTTACTTAACTCTCGCTTCCATAATATGGTCAATGAAATCACTCAAATACAATCGCATAAAAATATATCAATGTCGTAAAAAATAAAGATTTATAATGCATATTTCCCTTCATTGAAAACTTGAGAAAACATAGCCAATGTGCCCATTACTTGTAGAAATTGTCAAGAGTTATGGTGCACTGAGTTCTTTGTGGAAAACATCATAGCTAATGCGTAGATGTATGAATTGAAAAGATGGAAAGCATGGTAGCTAATGCAAAAGCACCAGCATAAAAGATCAATCAAAACTTTTCCCTAAAACCAATTGAACTCCTTGTAAATATGTGTTGGATCTAGATGTTAAAAGGGGAAAATAACAACTTTAGCACAGAAAGGAAATTCACACAATAACATTGCTTTGAATATCCAAGCTTACTGGAATTACAATGGGACGGTCATGAGGCAAATCAATGCCTATTTAAATCGATGTAGCCATGATTTCCTTTTTCATACTATAATTTCCTGCTCAATCGAATATATAATCATTGTTGTCTATGATTTTTTTTTTGTTTACTGTTGTAGAACTAGGGTATTACAAAAGTGCAAAATCCTGCAAGAAAAATATTGAGCAAGTGAACTTAACACTTGATAAATATAAATATGTGAAGAGCTTTATGTATAAGGCATGTGGATAAAAGGATTATATGAGGAGGGGGATTGGCAAGAGAGTGAGGAGAATGAAGCAGAAACAAAAACAAAAACAAAAAAAATACATGGTTTTACTCTGACATAAAAATGAGAATTAGACTATTGTTGGTAGGTATTTTTCTTGATCTTTGTATCCAGGTCGATTCATATGGATCTGGCTGACCAAATATAGTAGCAAAGGTCGGTTCTAACTTGGAAGCAACCATTACGCACTACAAAGGCCTGTGAGATCAACCAGACAAGAAGGAGGATGAAAGAAAATATGAAGGCTCTCCACACATCTCAATATTTCTCATTTGTATCTTCCTAGAAAGGCATTGAGCACTCACACTGTAATGCGAAAAAACTACCACGAACAAAGGCCCATGACACACATCTACTGACACTGTCTAACATGCACACGTACCTCGTCCTCCACTACCACATAGAAGCAACACTGCCACACAAAAGTAAGCAAGACCAAAGAAAGTAGCAAAGGTCAGTGCTAACTTGGAAGCAACCATTAGGCACTACAAAGGCCCATGAGATCAACCAGACAAGAAGGAGGATGAAAGAAAATATGAAGGCTCTCCATGCATCTCAATATTCTTGGCTGTATCTTCCTAGAAAGGAATTGAGCATGCACATTGTAATGCGAGAAAACTGCCCCGAACAAAGGCCCATGACACACGTCTACTATCATAGTCTAACATGCATGCGTACCTCATCCTCCACTATCACATAGAAGCAATGCTACCACACAAAAGTAAGCAAGACACAAAAGCAAAGCCACTACTAGCCTTCTTCTAGGTGCATGGTCCAAATCGAATACATTGATCGATGCCTCGATATGAGGCCCAACAAGGCCTTCAATTATGAGATTGGTGGGAAGGCATTGCAGGGACTAAAACTTTAGTCTAAAATGCGTTGGAAACGACGCATAGATTCATACAATTTCTCTAAACAATTCCAAGAGTCCCTATTGTAATGCAGGGACTAATAATAAGATATATTTTATTCATGCTTTAAGGTGATTTACCTCCTTTGGCAGTGCCCTTTATTATTCTTTTTCAATAAAGTTTCAATTGATCTCTTGAAATGGCATTTGAACTTTTTTCGAGGCAATATCTCCCTCTACATCACTCGCTTTCACCAAGTACTACTTTCTCACACTCTAAACGCAATAAACATTCTTTCCTTCATAATTATCTACCTTGGTTTCATTTCTCTTATATTAGTCGCACTTCGCCTATGATTCATTTAAATTGTTTAAACCTAAATTTTTAGCCACTAATCCTTTGCAACATAAATATTTATGCTCAGTTTCAATTTCCTTACATTACCTTCTCTTTATTTTTATTTTTATTTCATTTTGATTCCTTAAACTTAACCACAAATTCCTCACAACATAAATCCTTTTACTATAAATATTTCCATAAATCTTTGTAGATAACCATCTCACTTAAAAAAAACTTATAAAACTTGATTAATTATTCTCTCATTCTTAAATCCTTCTCTCAATGTCTTCCAATCCTAATCTCCACCTATATGTCTTTCCCTCACCCTTCTATTTCCTAAATCCTACAAGGATTAACGATGAGAGCACTCAAGCCCATATTATAATATAACAGGTTAAGAAATTTAATAAAAATATCGCATAATATATATACTTAATGGTCACACCAATAACGTAGTAGCACATGTATTGATATATAGTTAATTGTCACACTAGGGGCATATTTCATGCATAATTCCTTACATCTCAATCCATGTATGTATATGTATAGCATCATTGGCCATGTTGACCACACTTAGTCAAATCCATATATCAAATTAAAATGGGATTTGATACCACTTCGGCTTTCCTAATTATTATACTTTTACTCTATCTATATCCAAAACAAAATATGGGCCAATTTATTTATTTTCTTTATAAATATTGATTGAATTCATTGCATGATTTGGCCCAATAAGATGATGAGAAGACAATGATAATAATGTCATGGGACCTGATTTGAAGACCAAACAGATTCCATTGTTATTACAACCATTGATTTCCTATCTTGAAAATAATATTTATTGCAAGTATATACTTCATTTTTATGCTTTCGTCTTCTCTTAAACACTTTTGATGTAGGCACTTAGCGAATCGTTTTCTCAACAAAAAGTTTTCTATCTCATTATAAGTTGTCCATGGAAGATTTAGGTAAAAAATATATTATTAATTATATGTGTTTAAACTTCAAAGTCCAAGGAGATTAATCAAAGTTAGAAAGAATGAGAAAAATAGTTATATTCACAGTAATAGTAATAAAATAAGTTTGAAGAATTTTGTGTAATTAAAAAGGTATATGGTTAAAAGTAATTTTTTTTTAAAGAATGAAAATGACTTAAAAGACTTAGAGAAGACATGGTGGACTAAATAGACAAACTAGATTTAGAGAAGACATGGTGGACTAAATAGACAAACTAAATTAACATGAGTTTTGACTCAGTTCTAAATTGACTAGTATAAGTTTTGAGCGACAAAAGGGAAGTATGCTATGTTTTGAAGATATGATGAATAAATAGACAAACAAAATTAGCATGAGATTTGACTCAGTTCTAAATAGACCAGTATAAGGTTTGAGTAACAAAAGGAAAGTGTGTTATGTTTTTGGATAAGGTAGATTGATACTTATCCAGTATCTAGAGAAGTTGTTTTCTTTAAAAGCTAAAGAATCATATAAGCTAAATAATATGCACGAACATTATTATATAAAAAGAAGTTGAATACATAGAAGTGTATTTAAATGTTTATTGATGAAATGAAAATTAAATATATATTTGAAAATAAGCTTAAATTTTTATTTTTATTTTTTAGTAGTTTTTTTTCACCAAAGTTTGGTTAGTCAAACTTTGTTGAAATTGTACTTAGAATTGATGAAACAAAAAATGAATTTATAACCTTGAATAGGCTCACAAATTGCGTAATGTTAATATTTGTTGTTTGAAACATCATTCCAAAATTATTCTTGCTAATTTCAAAGTTAAAAATTGTCATTATAAATTAATGATATTTTTAATGCCAAAATAAATTTAACAAACGACCACATCAAATATAATTGATGTGTTTAAATAAGTAATGACAACCATAAAAGTTCATAACATGAAAATGAAAAACAAAAAAAAAATATTAGAAAAGCACTTCTCTCTTATTTTATATTATTTTATAATTTATAACAAACTTTTATCATTTCTATGTAGTTAAATTATCAACAAAACCTCAGTGACTTTCTATGATAAAGAAAATCCAAATTCTTATCATAAACATTTTTTCTCCAACCATCAAACAAATCCCCACCCTTCCTTAACCTAAATGATTATGCTAATCTCAACCATTCATAATCTAGCTGGAAACCATCAAGCAAATTGCCAACCTTCCTAAACCTTAAAGATTATGCTAATCTCAACCATATTGTAACCGCCCTCCTTTTTTCAACATCAACTACTAAGCAGATCTGATTATTTTCTCATAATGTGAAAAATCTCATTAAAGAGATAAGTACCTCTTCTTATATTATCATATTCTAAAATGTGAAAAATCTTCTCATAGAGATAAGTACCTATTCCAATTTAAAACTGTTTTTTATACTTTGATGAAGGCTATTACTTATGTAATAAGGCTCTATTTTTTATATTTTGAAGTTATGACATTTGATGGGTATTCTTCAAAGATATTTTGACTTAAATGATGCTGGTTATTAATACCACTATCTTT
>LPNX010503382.1:0-206412 GCA_001517045.1 Pseudotsuga menziesii | reverse complement strand
AGTACCTATTCCAACACTTGTTTAATTAAATTATTAAGATTTTTTTAAATTGATTGGTTTTGTTAGATATGTGTAAGGTGTGTTTCTTAACAAAGTGTTTGTAAAAGGAGTAGTAATTTTTTTGCTTTTATCATCAAAATTAAAATATACAATTTTTTTTATCAAATTGCAATTTTTTTTATTGTTGAAATTGTGTTTTAAATGTATAAATATATTCAATTTCTAAAATACCTTTAATGCTAACATTTTTTCTGAAATTTTAGTTCGATTTCAAACAAAAATTTATTAAAAACCTATAATTTATAATTTGGAGATATATAAATCATAGCATATTTAAAACAATAACTTATAAAACCCTTTAATAAAAGAAGAAATAACTCTAAAAACTTAGCCACTTTCCCACACATAAAGTCTTACTATAACTTGGAATTAAACCTAGTTGTTTGCACCTCATTCCAATTACTAATACACAACCCAGAGATTAAAAATATATACTATTTAATATTAATGAGATTAAAAGATATACTATATAAGATTAAAAATATATATTATATAAGATTAAAAATTGTTAAAAAATTTAAAATGCTAATCCTAAACAAAACATAAATATTTAGTTAACAATTAATAAAATCGACTTAAAATTCTTATTATATATTAAATTTATAATTAGCAATTAAAAAATTAACTAAAAATCTTATTACGTATTAAGTCTATTTAATTATAAAATAAATTAATTTTAAAAAATCAAACATCTTCATTAGCAAAAATAGACGACAACTCTACACCTATTCAGATATGATCATATGGTGTTTGCATAAAGTCGCCTAATCTGATTCGCTAAACCAATGCTTAAAATATTACAATCATACCATATCAAATTAAGGAGAAAGAAATATAGTCTCTAGTTTCAAAATTGATATGTAAGCTTTAATTTTAAAAAGTTAAATGACTTTGCAATATATTCTTCAATAGATTGAATCAAAATTTATATGTAATCATACTATATCAAATTAAGGAGAAAGAAATATAGTTCCTAGTTTCAAAATTGATATGTGACCGTTAATTTTAAAAAATTAAATGCCTTTACAATCTAAACTTAAATAGATTGATTTAAAATTTATTTGTGTTTTTTATTTTATTTTTAACTTAAATGACTTTGCAATAAACTTAAATAGATTAAAAATAGATTTGAATGCAGTTTACGAACATACGATTAAAAGCAAGATAAGTATATAAATCAATATAACATAGCCAAACTCCTTAAAGGGAAGGAGTTTGGCTATAAAATTACCAATAAAATTAAAATAAGCAGATAAACCAACACATTACAACTAAGCTTTTTTTCTTTATGAAGAATGCGTATATGCTTAAGGCTCTCAAACAATTTTAGCAACATATATATATATATAATTTTAACAATTCCAACCAAACTTTACTTTATGAAGAATAAGTATATGGTTAATGCTCTCAAACAATTTTAGCAACATATATATGCAATTTTAACAATTCCAACCAAATTTTAATTAAAAAAATATCCAAAACCAAATTTTAATGAGTAAATACTTAATACTCTCAAACAATTTTTGCAACATCTATATATACAATTATAACCAAATTTTAACTAAAAACAATTACTGAAAAAATATCCAAAAATTTATACGGTTTTATCTTATATTCACACATTAATATCTAGGCGTTCACTAGTGAACAGACCATATGCACCAATCGGATGAACAGACCATATGCACCAATCGGACGACCGACCGTGCGTGACCGGCCATGTTCGACGCGGCCGGTCGTCCAATCAGTGCATATAGTCGAGCAAATAAGTGCCGCTTAATATCCATATATCCATTTAACATTCTGATCGAAATTCTAATCTCTAGTTAATTGATTTAGATTAGATTGAACAACGACTTATTTGGAATTGATTTGACCATTTGGTGAAATTCACACAATTATTGGTCCGAACACGGAATTCCTAGTCACGACACGGGAGAAATCCAGAATTGGAAAAATGGATGTAAATTACACAGAGAAATAATTTATTATTACATGCCACGTGGCTGAACTTACATTTTTTTCCTGTTTGTCATCTATGAATCAAATTAGATGTACAGCGACATATGTCGAAAGTTTCACCGAAAAAAATGTAATCGTACAGTAACAAGAATACGAATATGCAACAGATGAATTCCCGGAATCGAATCAAATGAATTGGTAAAGTAAAATAGGGAATCTGCAGCTCATAGAATGAATGTCACAAGACAGAAAATCAAGAAAAGAATTGGTAAGAGAGGAGGCCGAGCTCCGGGCAAGAATTGCACAGCAGACGCAGCGCTGGTTTCGTTCTGCGCGAGCACGGCAGAGGCGTTGTAGTTGGGATTGGCGCCGTACAGAGACTGGACGCCCTGCACATCGTCGAGGACGAGGTTCACTTTAATGGCCCGCGGCGAGATGCTGGGATACATTACAGCGGCCCGCACAGTCGTATGGCCGAGCCCCAACAGGTGCCCGATTTCGTGGGTGGCAATGGATTCCAAGTCGATGGCCGTAGCGGCCGAGTCGGACGACAGGTCGACAGTCCACGACTCCGCTGCGTCCAAATGGAAGCGCCCGTCGGGCGGCGAGAAGGAATGGGCGAGAGTCCCAAGAGGGCCATCGAAGGCGTGCCCGTCGCCGTGGTCGCCACTGTAGAAACCGACCTTGATGTCCGCAGAATCGTAGCTCGAGCTCTCGCTGAACGTGATGGGAATCACGGCGGCCCAGTGCTCGAAAGCCCGAGCAACGACAGTGCGCAGGTCTGTCAAGCTGACTTCAGAATACACCTCGTGGTCCGGCGAAAAGCCGTAGCTGAGCTCCGTCTTGTCAGGCCCCCAGCGGGGGCTCCCCGGGAAGAACGTATAGAGACCCCGGCCTCTCATGGCCGAGGTCCCGTTGATTATATCCTCGCGGCCACACCGTGGCATCATGAGCTGAGAAATCGTGGCCTCGTCAAGGACCCCTGTAACGTTGAGCCCGAAGTTTTCTTGGTAAGTCCGGACGGCGCTCTCGACGGCCTCGTCGAATTCTTCCGTCACGTTGCTCTGCTCGCTGAGATAACCGAAGCGATTAAAGTAGCGCTTCAGGTCGGGCAGGCCTTGCATCCGGTCACCCTTGCAGGCGTTTGTCAGGTTCTTGAACCCTTGCCAGGCCCCTGTTCCAGGGGCAGCGGAATTATTCATAACATCCGGGGCGGGATAGAAATTCGAAATATTCTTCATGTTGAATCCATTGGCACCCGACACGATTAGGCTTAAACAATATGCAGCAACTAAAATCAAAATCATCTCTCTGCCTGCCATGAAAATGAATTCCTGTAGCCTGCTGAAACCTTGAAATAATCAATCGTGATAAGAGAATTAGGATCGTAGATTCATATATTCGACACGAGAAGGATTATAAACCCGACACGGCCGGGAAACGTTCAAGCCGTCGCCTTGCAATTTCGTGTTCTTGATATCGTCAGCTGCGCTCAGCTGTTTGATTTTTAGACGAAGAAAGGCCGTCGAAACACGGAAGAGAGTCAAGAAAGGCCGTCGAAACACGGAAGAGAGTCGAGTCGACGAGGCCTCCATTGACGGGGAAAGCGAGATGTTTATGATCACTGTTAGCAGGCGGCATAATTATAATTATATGATCAACCGGAGCAGAATTATCATTCTCGGCACGTTTCATATATCAATTTTGACCTCAAATTCCCCCGCATGGGATGGTAGGTAGAAATTCGGTATAAACCCCAATCGATATTGGGGTTTTAATATACAGTACGATTGTTTGAAGATTCTCTAATCCGGCTTCAGGATTTGTTGAGGCGAACAAATAACCGGTGGATAAGCAACTTTCTTAACTTGTTCCTTGTCATCTAGAGGGTATACTTTTTCGCCACCATGGTGCAGTTGACCGAAATTTTAGTCAAAAATCTTAAACGTGTATGCGGTGACATCATCATCCATTTACAGAGATACAAATGGATACAATCAGGCCTGGAATTTGAACCTGTTTCTAGTTTAAAGACTTGAAACTTATTTAACAATGAGGTAGAAATTTGGCATGTCAAAATGAAAATGGTAAGTGTCTAATCGTGAAATGAATGTTACAGGAAGGAATGAGGTTAATTGTGAAATTAATTAGAGATGCAAATGGATCCAACTTGGCTTGAAATTTAAACTTTTTTTACTTTAAAGACTTGAAACTTATTTGATAATTGGGTAAAATTTGGCATGTCAAAAATGAAAATGGTAAGTGTCTAATTGTTAAATGAATGTTTAAGAAAGGAACGAGGTTAATTGTGAAATGTTTAAGGGATAAGGTAAATTGATAATTGGGTAGAAATTTGGCATGTCTTGAAATGAAAATGGTAAAGTGTCTAATTATGAAATAAATGTTTAAGGAAAGAACGAGGTTAATTGTGAAATGTTTAAGTAATAAGGTAAATTGTTATAAGGAATAATATTTGTAAAGGTTTTATAAATAGGTAGCAATGGGTCAAGTCTCCAAAATGATGATTGATGCCATGTAATTTATGAAGTATCAATTCCACTTCTTCACATCAGCATCACTTCATGCAATTATTATTAAGTGGACTATTCAAAACCATAAACCATGAGAAATCTCTTGCTAAGTAGACTATTAAAAATCATGAAAATTTGGTTAGCTACAACTATACTCATCGGATATGGATCATAGACTAATGACTTACATTATGCACATAATCCAAAAAATGATAACTCAAAATATTATAAATTTAAATTTTTATGGACCACTTTTTCTAAGAGAATAATATTTTTAGCTTTTTTTCTCTTAGTGGAATAACATTTCCATCTTTCCAAATAATACATTTCTTAAACAAACACTTCTTAAAATAAAACAATTGCAAAGGCTATAACATTGGGTTTTCTAATCAACATTTAAATATGATCCAAAAAAATTATGACAATTAATTTTAAAAAATTATAATAATTAAATTTAAATATAACATTGAAAAGAAATTTACACTAATGATATTTAGTGTAAACTGAAAGCATATAAAACAGACAACTCTCCTGAATTTTTATTTGACATGTAGAAGATTTGAAAATCCAATCTTAGATACATTTATATCTGAAGTTTTTTTTTCCAAAATCACTTAATTGTTTTATGGTATATAAAATAGAAAATTTTCGTGAATTTTTTTTGACATGATTTGAAATTCCAAGTTTATATACATACATATATAAAGTTTTTTTTTTCAAAATCATTTAATTGTTTATATACTTTTTAACATTAGTTTAAGTATTTTAATTTTCTAGTGTTTTTACTCGATCATTACATAAAGATTCAACAAAATCATCATGTCACTTATAAAAATTAAAAATGGGTAAAGAAATCTTAATAATCATTCATCTCAACTAACCAAAATACATCTCATACACATTCTAATTTTGTAATTATTTATACAATTTTAATATAAATTTTTATTATATTTAAAAATTCTAAAAATTTATGATTCTACTTCGATCACATTCATGGAAAAGCATTACCTTTTGAAAAATCGAATTTTCATAAAATGAAGTTCTAAAGTTTATCAAAAGCATTTTCATGGAATCGCGTCCATTACTTTTTGGAAAAAACAAACACACTTTTGTTAGACTATTTCATTACTTCCTTTTCATTAATTAAATTAATGATAATTTAAATACAAATAATTTAATATTAACAATGTTGAAAAATTACAAACTCCCTCAAAATCTCTTTCAACTCGTGATCATTAAATACAAAATGAGTAGTAATATCCGGAGAATCCTATTTAACCGATCGTTTGCACCGATCGGACGACAGTGGTCGTCCGACGTGACCGCTCACGCGACCGTGGTCGTACGATCAGTGCAAACGGTCGGTTCGAAAGTGAACTCCGTAATTTCCTCTCACTGTCAATATTAAAAACTAAACTATTCTTAAAAATAAAAAATAAAAAAATAAACAATTCTTTAAAATAGAAATAAATTATTCTTCAAATTTCAGACTTACGTACAGTATTTTTTTTCAATAAAAACCATGCGGATAAGTCTTACATAGTGTTATTGGTTGATTTTATTAAAAAATGACAAATTTTAATCGAAATTTCACATAATTTAATTTAGATCGGTGTATTTATTTAATCTTAGACTACAGGCTTGAAATTTGGCCTAGTTCGTTTTTTAACTAGTTTAATTAACTAATTCAAAGGTCAATTTAAAAACTAAAAACTATTATATTAAGAATAGAATTAATATTTTTTAATTTTAATAAAGAAACAAAAACCTATCATTGTCTATGAAAGGGAGGTTTGTCAACCCTTTTGATTGTCTCCTCGATGGATAGAGACTATTTCATTAACCTTTTTTAACTTTATAATAAAATATGTATTTAAAGTTTTTAAATTAAATATATGGTAGATAAAATTGGTGATGATAATAATGATGGTGGTTAACATTTATTCATATTAACTTTGGTTTGTTAGACTTTAAACAAATTGCTTGGTTTGTTATAATAAGTAGAGGATTAGGGAGATTAATATTATTATAAAGATTGTGAAAGTGGGATTTTATGGCAAGTTCTTTCCTCCCACGGTGTTTTAGGAATTGTCCAAGGCCTTGTTTCACTACAAAGCTCATGAGAGTTCATTCTTATTTTGGCTATATTAGTTTTCTTCTTCGAGCTAGTTAAAATAGAGAGATATTTTTATCTTCTAGATTATGGTTAATGACTTCAAGATTATAGTACATCTTAATTTCATTTTAACATGTAAACTCTTCTCTCCCTCGGACATTTTCTATTTAAACTTAGATATAATAATATTTTTAGGTTATTGGTATTTTGTAGAGTGACATTTTTGTCAGTCCCACAATGGTTTAACCAAGCCATGGTGTCTTTATACCAACTTCTCTTCAATTGCATGTGATCTTGAGTGGATTTTAAAGCAATTTTAGTGAGCCTTTGGTCTCGAGTGTTATTTATTTTGTACTCATACATCATGTACCTACTCATAGTGATGCTCTAGATGGGGATAACACCCACTTCTATAAACATAATAGAATAAGGAATATTGTTTTTAATTCTAAGGTTTTGAGTTATAAAACACTTCTAGATTTGCTCAATATTTTTCCAGGATTCTCTAGAGATGTTACAACTCCACACTTCACACTTGTACAAGATAACAAGAGTGACGAGAGTTTCAAAGAGAAACTCTTTTTTATCCCAGGTCATAAGGTTTGCTAATTTACAATTGTTTTCAATCCCAAAACAATTTTTCTACCCTCCATTAATCATTTTTTCAATGCTATAGTTCTATTTGAGCTTCTGATGAATATAAATTCCAAAACATTTTTAAGAAGAAACTTCCTCCAAGTTGTTACTGTCATACACAAAAGTAACATAAGTGACATTTTTAGACTTGATAATCATAACTTTTATTTTGTAACAATTATACCCATGTTAAAATAAAAATTATTAAGATGTTCTTAATTTATCAAAATAAAAAAAACACCATCGATGTATAAAAAAATAACAACAATTCCAACTAATATAATATAATAATAAAATTAACCCTAACAATAAACTAAACTAAGCTAAACTAATTGAAACATATGTACCATCATATTGTACTGTAGATGACGATTCATATGCTGTCACATAGCATTGTTTTGAAGCTATTTAATAACAAGTCATTTAGAAAGTAAAAGTAAATTTAATATTTTTAAATTTAATTGTTTTGTTAAAACTATTCAATAATAAGTTGTTTGGTGAATGGAAGTAAAATTTATATTTTTTAAATTTGATAATTTAATTAAATGATGTATACATTTAATTTGGGAAAGATCTATTCCGTTACCATTATTTTTAAAATTATAATAAAAATTTTTAAAACTATAATAAAAATTTTACTTTTATTTATTAATTTTTTTAATATTATAATTATTATTATAAATATAATAAAAATTATTATAAATTGTTTATATAAAATCATTATATAAATTATAAAAAAATAAATATATTATATTAAAATATTTACCAACATTATTAAAGTTATAACACTATTATATTAAATAACAATATTTATATTTAATATCTATTAAATATCAATATTTAAATTTATATTATAATGATGATGATGGTTTACATTTAATATCCTATTTTCTATGTTTAGTGTTTCCGTTTAAACAATTATTTTATCCATTCAAGTCCTCATTTTTATGGATTGAGAAGGGATGCTTCTTGCAAGCCATTTGAGGAATTGTATTAATCTTATTTTGACCAGGGTAGTTAGTGTGATGATATCGAATTATTTATGAAGGATGTATCTTTTCTTTTAAGAAACTTATATATATATATATTTGTAATGGTCTGTTATTTTATTAAAAAATTTAGAAATACAATTTGGGTAAATTATAGTTATTAAAGAAAGTAAAGTAGTTATGGTCCGTTATTTCATTAAAAAATTTAGAAATAAAATTTGGATAAATTATAGTTATTAAAGAAAGTAAAGTAATGATACTTTGTATGGTGTATATTTAATGAATGATTTTGTATTAATGGTTTAAATTAAATGATTTTTTTAAAGATAATATACTTTAATTTAGATATTAATATTATTAAAAATTAAAGTCACTTCATGAAAATATGAGTAATTGTTAAGAGTATAAGTGGGTCTAATGGTTAAGAGCATGTGTTTTCTTTTAAGAGGCCACAGGTTCCAAGAGGGGGTAGAATGAAATAAATTATTATTATTATACCAAGCATGAGGTAATCAACGTGTTGCATGATAGTTCAAGGAACATGCCTTTAGAATGAAATAAATTATTATTATTATACCAAGCATGAGGTAATCACACTCCGCTTACTTCCTAAAGCCTTTAAGAACGATATATAATTATCTAAGAGGATCACTCTATGAGTTACCCATTTATATCATTGTCACCACATGAAAATCCATTAAAACTAAAATCTATAAAAATAATATTATGATGCTTAAATAACAAATAGTAACGAGTACTCTTTTTTATGTTTTGGTGTAATCCTCAAATACAATTTGGACTATAATTAAAAGTAACGAGTACTCTTTTTTATGGAGTAAACTACTTAACCGACCATTTGCACCGATCGGACGACCTCGCTCGCGTGAGCGGTCAGATCCGACGTTGCCGGTCATCCGATCGGTGCAAATGGTCGGGTAAATAGGTCAATCTCTTTTTTATGTTTTGGTATAATCCTCAAATACAATTTGGACTATAATTAAAATTTTAAAAATGGTTATAATTGCATATACCATCGAGATTCCATTTTGTGACCTTTCACACATGATACAAATGGGTACAAATACTACAGACTTTTTGTTATAGAAAATACCAAATTCTTTGGCAATTTCTTTGTGAGTCAATTTTATACAAATACCAAAGTCTTTGGAAGTTTCATTTTGAGAATTCGTGAAAGAACAAACTTATTTAAAAAAACAGAATATTTAATTAAAATTTTAAACGTGGTTATAATTACATCAGCATACCTTGACCTTTCACATAGTTATACAAATGGATACAAATACTCACACTTTTTGTTTGGAAATTTCTTTTTAGAAGTTTCTCTTTGAGAGTTAGTGAAAGAACAAACTTAATTTAATTGGTAAAGTTGGGTTTATAAAGTTTTATATATATATATTTTTTTTCAAACTTTCGATTATTTAAAATTTAATGGTTTTAAAATGTGTTCGTTTGAAAAGAAAAAGAAATTCTTATTAACGTGTAAAAAAATATTTAAGTATTAATTTAAAATGTTATAATTCGTTTAGAAGCACTTTCACGTTAAAGCGTCGACCGCCTTTTTAAACAAATCGATATTTTTAAATGGTATAAGCTTGAAAGTTTATCAAATACATTTTCATAGAAACGGAAACGCACATTCGGGGTTTCCGTGTAATACGACAAGTCTATATTATTGAGGGCGTTAAATAGGATCGCTAAGAAACCCTCTGACTCCATCTTCATACCAAGGAACTCGTATGCTCAAGTGGTAATTACATCCATTAAAACAATCACTGCAACCTCTTTCGACATGACTTCTGTTGAATTCACTTCATGTAAGAGTCCTAGGTTCATGAACGCCATTAAACCAGCGAATCCCCTCAACAACGAACAACGATAAATCATGAGGTCACTTGTCCTGATGGCATTAAGACGCGGGACGGAGCTCTCAGAGTTCAAGTGGCTTCGCAGCAAATGAAGGGACAGTCTAGCGGATTTATGCAGACCCGCGCGAGGCCACATGAACACCACATGCCACCTGTCAAGGCAGCGCGCTAGCACGTAGAGGTACAAGGGAGAGGGGCCCACGGGGGGGAGGCCCATGATAAGCCCTCGGGCCTATGGGGGAGGGCAAAAGGAACCTTGTTCATTAAAAATAAGCTCCCCAAGGCTTAGGGAGGCCCCTTTGTTAGCCTCAAGATCAACATAGGAGTTATTTTCCCTCAGCATGTGATAGAAATCAATTTTTTTGAAGTGGGAGGCTTGAGCCACGATCTTGTGGATAAGATGCCTCAAAGCCATATGAGATGGCATCAATTTTTTAGCAAGAGCAAGAATGACAACTCTGGAGTCTCCAATGACGATTAGCTCGAAGATTCCCAGTGTCGTGGCTATCCTCAATCATTGCCAGAGGGCCAAGGCTTCAGCCATATTGTTGGTGTCGATGCCCAGCCCCCAAGCGAACTTAAATTCCATTGATCCGTCCGGAGTGAAAATAACTCCGCCCCCCCCTGCCGCCCCGGTGTGCTTGTGTAGTAGTTAAGTAACTGTATTTCCTTTATTTTCATACAGTTGTGTAAATTTATTCTTACAATTAAACCCTAGGACAGTCACTAGCGCATATTTGTTGTGTATCTACAGATCTTTCCAGTTTCTAACCACATTCTTCATAAAAGTAGAGGGGATTGTGGATCAGTGAGTCTGTTTCCAAGTTCAGGTATTCATACATTGGCCTTGTTTTGTCTTCGATCATGTATGCATTATTTTATCTGATTTTTCTTATGCTTTCGAGTCACTCATTTTGACACTCTTTGCTATTTTCCCGTAATTTTAGCCAGAATCCAAAAAGTTTAGGTTCTCTTGCGAGATCTGTCTTTTTTTTCCTTCTTTGAAAACAGGCTCTATATAGAGTATTTGGTGTAGTTTGTGCAGTTTTGGAGCTAGGTAATTATTCTTCAGATATTTAGATAAAAAAATTCCATTTATTTTACTTGGATTCAGGAGCCTTAGTTTATCATTGTCTAGTGAAGACGGAAGTGGAAGGAGTGGAAAAGAATCATAAGTAATGGTGATGGTCCAAGCTCTTCCGACACTCCTAGCTTTGAAGATATCAGAAGCATAGCAATAAGGAGATCAAAGCTTTCCAAGTGGTTCATGGAACCCTTCTTTGAAAACATTATAGTGGGTTGCTTTGTAAGAATTGGTATAGGAATGTCTAGGTCAGGAAAAAGTACTTACCATCTTTGCATAGTAAAAATCTTGATGCAACAGAACATGATAAGCGATACAATTTTGAGAATCGCATCACTTATAAGTATTTGAATTGTTTCTGGGCAAGCAAGAGCAATGTAGCAAGATGGCAGATGGAAGATGGCTAGAGTGTCTCATTGACCTCCACCTAAGAAAGAGTTTACAGATTGGGAATGTGAAGTAGAACGCAGTGGTGGTCAGATGATTAGTTGAGCAGAAGTTGAGGAAAAAAAATGCACTAAAAGAGATAAATAAATTGGTGTATTTTGCAGAAATGGTAAAACAAATGCTGCAAGAAAAGAAGTTGGCTTCTTCAAGGTCATCAAATGTCGTAGCTGAAAAGGACAGGCTTAGGAGAGAGATGGAGCTTGCAGCAAGCAGACATGAGAAGTCAAAAGTTCAGAGAATCAAAGTGAGATTGAAGGAATTAGAAATCCTTTCGCTTCAGAGAAAAAGGAAGGATGCAAAAGCTTTAATGCTTGCAGAAATGAATAAGAAAAACAAGGCTGAAAATTTCAAGAATGCTTCTGATTTCAATCCTATAAACCTTAATCTTAAAGTAGGTGAAGCAGGGCATGATCCTTTCACTCGGCGCTGGACTCAATCTCTAAATTATTACACTACAAAGGGAAATATTGTTGAAGACTGGCATTGGTGTTGACAAAGAGACAAAATGCAACCAAGGAAGAGGGAACCACAACATTGGAAACTGTCGAAGATGATGGAAAGCTTGTGGATGTTAGGATTATTAATCCTCCCTTAACCATACTGTCTATTAGATTATTTAGCCTAACTTAGGAACCTTAATTAATTAATTGGGTCCACTATTACCATTGGGTCCACTTGGCCTAATGGAGCCACCTAATTCAGTTACTAGAGTGTGGGGAACACTGCTAGAGGTTAACTGCCACTTATTGCATGTGCATGCATCAGTTTGGGCGCCTCCTAAACCAATCCCTACATTTTAGGAGCAACTGGGAGTCTCGGCACCAACCTCCATCAGTTAGGTGGAGTTGGAACTAGTAAGTCTTAGTTAGCCCCCAATTACCTTTAGTTACTTCACAATTAGTTAGCTAGCGCTAGCAATGCATGGCTAATGCATGACTGCATGGGGAGGAGCGCTTTTCCTACCTACCACACTCAGTTACACTGAGTTAACTAGCTATCACTGATTGATTGAGTTGTTGGATATCAGGGAGTTGATCTATTGGACTCCGATATTGATTGGGAGACCATGAGTTAGAGATCTAGTTAGATACAATCAGATCCATGTGGATAGATTCGAATCATCCCTAATTGATTCGAATTCTTCCTATTTGTAACATATTGTACACCGGATTTATTATTGTGAATGATACTGTAAATTCCTAAGCAATACTTGTTCGTTTCCTGTGTGGTTTGTTTTGTTCAGTTTGTATCTTCATTCTCCATTTGTTGCAAACATTATTAGAACAATATGCTTCAAGATCGAAATGGAATTCAAATTCTAATATGGTATTAAATCCTTCTCAGTCATGTTTCATGCTTGTTTCTCCCAAGAGGAAAATCATGGTTCTAACAATTCATATGTTTTAGTGTTTTATTGCAGTGAAATTATACAGGTGCTATGTAACTTGTCTGAAGATTTGCTGCCTTTCAGTCGGAGCAATTATGAGTTCTCAAACTTCTGAACAACGGATTCTCACAACTTCCAATTATCTTGATTGGAGGATTGATATGTATCTAGCCTTGTGCAAGCATGGCTATCTCAGGATAACTCAAGGATGGGAGATAGAGCCTCGTTAGCCAGTTGAAAAGAACAAGTTTCTAAACCATTGTGATGAAGCATTCGGGTACTTATGTACTTATATATCCAGAGATCTCCTCTTTCACCTAGAAGGCTTGAGGACTCCCAAAGAAGCTAGGGAGAAGCTTGATAACTTGTTTAACAAACAATATGAGCTTCGGGGACACATTCTGGAGAATGAGTTGGTATCTTTACATCCCAGCAGTTCGAGACTATTGAGCAATTATATACTAAATTCAAGTATCTAGTACTCCAATGCACATAGTGCGGAATAGAGCAGAAGGATGAGCAGAATGTTCTTTCCATACTCAGCAAACTAGGCTCTGAGTATTATGTATTTGTTTCCATATTTCATTCCAAGCGAGAAAGCTTTCCTGATTGGAAACTTCCTTCATTAGATTCTTTTTTAGAGTCCTTAATCAAGGAGCAAGACAAATTGATTTGAATGGGAGTCATCAAGACCTCCAAGGATCAAGCTCTCCTAGTTTTTTACTCTTCCAAAGCACAAGCAAAGGGGAAATCAAAGAAGAAGGAGCCAAAAGTAGTGGATTCGAAGCCTAAAACAAATCAGCAATCTTCCAAAGGGGCCTCTTGCTCCAAGAAGAAGAAATTTGAGAAGAATTTATGTCCCTATTGTGAAAAGGGGTACCATCTTGAAAATATTTGTATGAGGAAGGAACTTGATGAAATTTCTTCTCTTATCAAGCAACATAACATTCATAGAGCAAAGCACTATGATAATGGACATGAAAGATGTCATGCTTTGAAAGAAGGACTACCTCGATCTACAGCCTATTTGATTGATTCTGGAGCCTCCAACCACATGGTTGCCTCTAAGGATCTCTTCTCCTCTCTCAATATCAAAGAAGGGCCCACTATCCACATGGGAGACGATTCCCAAATTCCAGTAGTAGGAAAAGGCACCATCAGAGCAAAGCATGGTGTGTTCAGAGATGTTATATATGTTCCCTCCCTTGCAGCTAATCTGTTATTTGTATACCAAATGACTCACACCGGCTCACCAAATCAAGTGGTGTTTGGACCTGACTCAGTAGAGATCACAAAAATCTCAACTGGGGAGATTGTAGCGAAATGAATTGTTGATCATGCCTCCAAGGCATATATTTTCTATCACTTCATGCCATACTCAGTTCCAGCATCATCTTAGCTTCCATTCGAAGATGATGAAGGTATATATATTCCTTCACTTCCTATTCTAGATTCAGTTTCAAATCCTAACATTTCAGATTCAGATTTAGAAGATGAGTCGTCCCAGTATGATCCAGACATTGAGCTTACGCCTCAAAGGGATCTAGATTCATATCCAGTATCTACCTCATTTCAGCAGCCTAAATGGGCTAAGTAGCTCAAAGAAGCAGCTAGAGATGGTGCTGGGGATCCATATGATAAAAGAAGAATGAAGTCCCAATATAAGAAGGAGAGTGTTGCACTGTCTCACACATATCCTCTTCTTTCGAGAGGTGTTTTATGATGCTTGGGTCAAATCCTGAATCCTTCAAGGAGGCTTGCCATGATCCTATATGGCAGGCAACCATGGATGAGGAGTTTGATTTGCTACATGAAAACCAGAACTGGGAAATTGTCTCCTTACCTCTAGGAAGGAAGCTGGTACAATGCAAATGGATCTACAAAACCAAAATAGTTGACGATGGAATTACAACCAAGTACAAGGCTCGGTTGGTAGAAAAATGATACCCTTAGGTCCAAGGCTTGGACTGCAATGAGACATTCACTCCAGTAGCTAGAATGGACTCCATCAGGATGCTATTGGCCATTGCTGCTTCCAAGAGATGGGAAGTACATCACATGGATGTGAAAAGTGCCTTCCTCCATGGTGATTTGGAGGAAGAGATATATATGAAACAACCTGAGGGGTTTATCGATGATCCTTCCTTAGTCTGCAGACTGAGGAAATCATTGTATGGACTCAAACAAGCCCCAAGGGAATGGAACTCCAAGTTGGATGCCTTCGTCATCTCTCAGAGGTTTGAAAGGTGCAAATCTGATTGCAATGTATACATGAAGAAGAAGAAGAAGGGGTTCTTTCTTCTAGTTGTATTATATTTGGATGACTTGCTCATTACTAGCAGCTCTGCTACCGGATTGAGCACCATTAAGCCTTCTCTTAATAAATCATTCACTATGATTGACTTAGGACTGTTAAGACAGTTAATTGGTCTCAAAGTAAGACAAAAGACTTTGGGAATCATGATCTCACAGTCCAAGTATTCATCAGACATGCTTAAGAGATTCCACATGGAGGATTGCAAAGCAGCCCCCTGTCCCTTTATATTAAGCATCAGGCTTGAAGAGGGTGGTTGCACACCTTTGGTAGACTACACTCTCTACAAATAGCTCAATGGAAGCCTTCTGTATCTCACTCATTCGAGACCAGACATATCCTATGCTATGAGTGCTGCTGCCAGGTACATGCAAGAGCCACATGAGCTGCACTGGAAGGCAACAAAGAGGATCTTGCACTATGTGTAGGGTACTATTGATTATGGGATCCACTATGCTGCTAGAGCACAATTGGATCTCACAGGATTTACAAACTCAGAGTGGGAAGGAGATGGAAATGATAGGAAATCCACCTCAGGTTTTGTATTCATGATTGGATCTGGGCCAATTTGTTGGTCTAGCAAGAAGCAAGCAACACTTGCCCTCTCTTCAGCAAAAGCAAAGTATTGGGGAGCTATGAATGCATTTATTCAGGCATTTTGGCTACATGGCATCTTGAAAGAGTTCAGGATTCAAACTTCATCTACAGTAGATATTTATTGTGACAACCAGACCACAATCAATATTTCCAATGATCCTATTCAGAAGTAGAGAACAAAGTACATAGAGGTTGACATGCACTACGTTCGGGAACTGGTCCATGAAAAAACCATCACACTACACTATTGTCCGACAGAGGATCAGGTTGTAGATACTTTTACCAAGTATTTTACCAAAAAGAGATTTTCCTTTCTCAGGTCTCTTTTGGGCATGAAGGCTTGATTCATAGTTCCTATTTTTTGAGGGGGTTTTTCCCAAGTGGGTTTCCCTATCTCAGTTGTATCATGTAGCATTATGTCTTCTAGATTGTATTTGGGTGACCTATGGTCTTGTTACCAGGGCCCACAGTTGTCCAAGTTAGGATTCAGGGGGGTGTTAGGATTATTAATCCTCCCTTGAGCACAATGTCTATTAGATTATTTATCTTAACTTAGGAACCTTAATTAATTAATTGGGTCCACTAGTACCATTGGGTCCACTTGGCCTAATGGAGCCACCTAGTTTAGTTACTGGAGTGTGGGGAACACTACTAGAGGTTAATTTCCACTTACTGCATGTGCATGCATCAGTTTGGGCACCTCCTAGACCAATCCCTACATTTTAGGAGCAACTGGGAGTCCCGGCACCAACCTCCATCAGTTAGGTGGAGTTGGAACTAGTAAGTCTTAGTTAGCCCCCAGTTACCTTCGGTTACTTCACAAATAGTTAGCTAGCACTAGCAATGCATGGCTAATGCATGACTGCATGGAGAGGAGTGATTTTCCTACCTACCACACTCAGTTACACTAAGTTAACTAGCTATCACTAATTGATTGAGTTGTTGGACATCAGGGAGTTGATCTATTGGACTTCGATATTGATTGGGATACCATGAGTTAGAGATTTAGTTAGATACAGTCAGATCCATGTGGATAGATTCGAATCATCCCTATTGATTCAAATTCTTCCTATTTGTAACCTATTGTACACCGGATTTATTATTGTGAATGATACTGTAAATTCCTGAGAAATACTTGTCTGTTTCTTGTGTGGTTTGCTTTGTTCAGTTTGTATATTCATTCTCCATTTGCTGCAAACATTATTAGAACTATCTGCTTGAAGATCTAAATGGCATTCAAATTCTAATAGTGGACACTGAGGCTCCTGTATTTGAAGATGAAAAGGTGTTTTATTTGCATGATTTTGAACTTTCATTTTCACTTGCTAGGCTGCAGAAGTATGGGGGTGCTCAAGGGCTCCATTTAGATTTTATGAATAGAAAATAGAGGATCGAGGAAACTATTGGAATACAAGTTCCTAGAAATGATGGAAGGCGGCATATCCTGACCTTATTTGTGAATGATTACAAACGTAGGAGAGGCCTACTTTGAAAATTAATAATGATATCTTGTTTGCTTGTTTCTTTCCCCATTAATGTTGATTAAGTTATTAACAACTGATTGTCATTTAAAAGTAGCAATTTATGGATTTTGGCATGCATGAAAACAACAGTGTGTTGAAAATATAGGCTTTATGGGGAGACATCTAAAGTTCAATGATTTTTTTATTTATGACAACCATTTTTCTAAAAAATGGTATATAATGTTCCAAAATTATTCCTTTCCTCCATGTAACTCTTTGCATTGCAACTTATATAGCAGTTGATGAAACATGGCATTTTATGTTTGAGATTGATGTTTGAGTGCTACCTTTTTTTACATTATTGTAGAAATATGGGGTCTATTTTATTTCACATTCATGTATTAAATGCATGCTTTTTTAATTTCAATCACTATAGTATAGTTTGTCAAAATGCTTTTATAAATTTTTGGTTGTTTTGTTGTGTTTTTTTTTTCCTCCTTTCAATTAATTGCATTTATATTTAATGTAAGCAACTATATTTTAGCCAAAAAAAATATTGTTCAGACTGAACAAAACCACATCCAATTTTCACCTAAAGAAGTCATCTTCCCCAGAAACCCTAAATTTTTAATAACATTATGCATTTCAAATTTCAAGCCACCAAAGGAAATACGATTCACCCATTTCTCTTCCCTCTCCTGCTGGTGCCTTTCACTATCTCATTTTGGAGTTAGCCTCAGGAGTGTTTTTCCGCCACAAGGAGATTCAGGAGACTATGTTGCTTCCCATTCTTGGGGATTTCTCTACCCTGCTTATGTGTGAATACTTGAGGAGATTCCATTTTTTCATTTGGTCTCTTTTACCTACACCTTAAAGGTTTGCTTAGACCTTCATAAACAAAGTAAGAGGAAGCATATCAACAGAGCCAACAAATTAAATAAGTAGCTTCTACCAGGTATTTAGTCATATATTCTCTGTTTGCAACGTGCATATTTTCTCAATTTTAATTTGAGAAGAGTGTGGCTAATGGATGCGCATACCCTACTCCCCAGAACATCTAGAACATGTTATAGAACTTGCATTATCAAAAGTAAAACCACAACACAGACACACACACACCCCTACCAGGCATAGGAAAATAGTGTCTCATATATTCTCTATTTGAAATGTGCATATATCCTCAACTGATTTTAATTTGAGAAGGGTGTACCTAATGGTTGTGCATACCCTACTCCCCAGACCATCTGGAACATGTTATATAACCCGCATTATTAAAAGTAAAACCATAACACAGACATAGACACACACAGACACACCCCTACCAAGCATAATAAAATGGTGTGGACGCAACCTTGTAATTGTTTCAACAACAAATTTAATTTTCTTCGGAGAAGACCTATTACTCCAGTTTTTTGTTGGTTCTTTTACAATTTTTAGAGTGTATGATCAGTGTCAAGGTACCAGTTTTGTGTCTTCAAGCTCACTGGTGTATGATTGTTTGTTTGAGTTCATGGGCTCTTTTGTTTTCTTGGCAGAGGTTTCCATTGCTCTTCTCAGCTGGAACTTTCCACCCCTTTCTAGAAACAAGGAGAGCTAGGATACAACATGTATTCAATACCCTTACAACTTTGTCCAGAATATTTGGATAATTACTGTAGTTTTGTGCAGTGGGAGATTTGAATCAGTCTTCAAGCCTATAGAAATTTGGTTTCTGGTTGTACAACACCAAAGTTTCTTTTTCGGGTCTGTTGTTGTGTTGTGAGTGTTTGTATGTTCAAATGAGGCTAAGAGTTCTAGTGGAGACCTTTTGGGGTTTTGGCATTTTGTCCATTTCAGAGGGTATTATATAACCTCCCATGCATCGAGGAAAACATGGAAACTCTGAGCATTTTCTACCCATTCAATATTTTTTTGGTATCATTTGGAGGAACCCAACATATTGTGACTTCAAGAATTTAGTATTTTGGTATATATTTTGCTTGTTGTGCTTGCGACGGGAATTGCTAACAAGTATTGGTAACTGTCACCCACCGGTCTGTCATAGGGACATTCAGGAAATCCAAAGGCTTATGAGGTGATAGGAAGATCTCATAAAATAAAATAGTCCCTCATTTTTCTCTCTCACCACTAAAGATCACGAATTTGAGCATCATTAGGCTTTCCAAAATGCAATTATAATGAATATTCTACTCCAACAAGAAAAGCAAATTCAGGATTTGGAGGATGAGTGTGGTCATTAGAGAACATGAACTAGAATTGTAGATTTGTTGGAGATTTTGTTTCACATCCCATCTCTACAACCAAATTTTCCAACCATTAATATTCCCTCACTTCTTTAACAAACCCCTTCAGAAATGGCATGATAGTTGCTTGAATGGTGATTATTCGAGGTTCATGTTAAGGATAATTTCTTCTACATTGGATTTGAATGAAATGATGACTACTTGGAGCAATGATCTCAGATCCAATGCTTTCATATCCAATAACTTAAATAGCAGGGTCAAAGCCCCAACCCTTATGGGTAACCCTATTGAAATACACGTGAGGAGGTGTTGAAGATAGAATTGAACTAGATAGTTTCTGTTCTTTGGGAACCACCTCGATTTCATGTTAAGGAGGTCAAAGAAGATCATTGTTGATTAAAATTTAAATAGCTTTTGAAATTATTTGTGTTTTGTGAATCGTATTTGATTTTCAAATGCATTTTAGGGATTCATTGTAGAAATGCATTTTAGGGATTCCATGTTAAACATGTTGTAGTAACTCAATTTTGGGAAAGAAGGTTTAATGGAAGAAATGTTGCAGCAAAGCGGTTAGAAGAGGAATGAAAAAATGAAAATCACATTGATTTAGATGAGGGAAACTCTATAAATACCGGCAAGGAACCACGAGAAAACATGCACATATGCACATCGCATGGATTTGGACAGAGGAAACGTATGAAGAGAGTCATCTAGAGAGTCAAATTCCTAGAAATTAAGTGAGTGATTGTTAATGGAATAAATACAAAGATGATTGTAATTTTTAGAGAAGTCAGAACAATGTAGGAAACAAATTTTATTGTAAGTCTTAATAGACATGCATTAATACTATAATAAACCCCAAGTCAACAAAAATAAGTCTCAACGATTTAAGGGACAAATTTGATTGCAAGTTTTAACGTGGAAGTTTTTGGTGATATGGGATAAGTTTAAAATGAGTGTTTTGGTTAATAATGCTTTCACTAATGGGAAATGGGATTTTCTTCACCTTTGCCAATGTTTAAATATTATTTGAGATACACATTACCCCTTTGAAAATATTATTGATGATGAAGATCCATGGCCCACGTCCAATTGGGTGAGGGATGCATTAATGATGTCGATGGAATCGTAAGAGATGGGTTCAGCTTTAATTTCTTTATCTCAATGGTTATTCCATCAACAACAACAGAATGGATAAGATAACGTATTGAAAGTAGGATGAAAAAAATCATTGAGTTATCAACTAGTATAAAATTGTCTTAAAAAGTACTTACCAAACACAGAAAGGGGTCGAATTTATCTAACTGTGAACCCTTTTTTAGAGTGGATATGTTGAGGAAACATGTCCAACTCACACTTTTAGCTTCACTTAAAATCCAAAGAAGCTTTAATGGCAGAAATCGCACCTCTGTTTTCCATCACATGGATGGAGCGTGTCGTAGAAATGAATGAGTTATAGAGAATGATGTATGAATGAATGATGTTAGGAGATTTGTTTATGCAATTATGTGTTTCTATTTTAGACTAAATCATTTCAGTCAATCTGTTGTGCATGGCAGGAAACATAGATTCTCTATCATTGATTCATCGTTGTTCCCCATTATAATGGGGGAGGCCATAAACCAATCCCCTACTATAATGGCTTATATTAACAATCAATCAACAATAACCATCAAGATAATTTTATTTTATGAGTTGATCCTTGGGCAAATGGTTATGCAACATACATCTTTTATTCATATATTTTCTCAAAATCTTGTAGTAGATTGGCATTTTGACTAGAAAATACAATATTTTTTCATCTCATGCGGGCCAAATTGCTTGGGCAATTTCCAATGAGGTTTTGTGAAAAAAATTTACAGGCCAAATTGCTAGGGAAATTTCCAATGAGTTCTGAAAAAAAATAAAAGTACAACCTAAATGCTCGATTCTTTTAAATATTAATGTTGAATGGTCAAATTACTGCATCTTTTATACAATCTTATCTCTTAATCTAAATGATTTTCTATTATTCATTGTTAAAAGACATAATTACCAAGTTTTAGACGGGTTCCAACCTCATTGGACTTTATATGATGAAAAAATAATTTCACATTTCATCAAAGATTCAACAGAGTTAGGAGTTTTCAGAATTTGAGTTAACTAAACTGCACCAAACGAAAGACATGCCCACCAAATCATAAAAAGAACTTGTATCTAAGTCTGAATTTACCCTCGGCTGATTCTTAGTTTGAGTTCGAGTTTTAAAACATTGGTTCAAAGAGGAAATCATGAAGTAATGGATGCACTTAAGGCTGTTAAAGATAATTCAGTTGCAAGGTGCATTCTTTGGGAGAATGGAACCCTAGTCAGTTAACTAGGGTTCCTTGTCAGTTAACTAGGAAGTGAATTCCTAGCAGGTACCCTAAGGTCCTCAACAGTCTATTGGGGTTCGTAGGTTAGAGCCATGACAAATCCCTTAGCATGTGGATAGGGCCCCTATTTGTCTCTAGGAAAGGGATTTGAATCCGCTCAATTTAATCCATAGAAGACCTTGTAAGAAATTTTCTAATTCTTTCATGCGGATCTCTAAAATTCTCTAACAGTTTAATTATTTAATAGGATTGATGTTGCTCACAGATTTTGAGGGTGTATTCACATAATTTCACTAAACCAACAAAACTATGTTTTATAAATCATTTACTTCATCCACTCTACTCTTTCCATGTGTCCTTACCTTCCCATATTTGCGCTTATCAAAATGCACCGATGTGTCGCTGAAGTTTCAAGCCCATGGAATCTATCCTAAAGAATCCCATTTTTTGCTTGTCACTGAAGTTAAGGTAGTCAAGGTTAAATATGTAGGTGTGTAAACAAAAACAAAAGGTTTAACTTACAGTTCCAACTATCAAAATAACCTGGTCAAGGTACACAAGCATATATTTTATGAATTTGCATAGATTTCAGAATATAGGTTCATAGGCTACATAACAAAGAGATCCATGTAATACTTGATACACTAATTGCAATCTTCTCATCATGCGAGGTCAGGTTTTGCAACTACATAAATCATATCAAACTCACCCAATTTTCAAATAGGTAATAAATTATTCATATGATTATGTACATAAAATCCTTGAAGTTCACATTTCCTTGTCCTTCACTGCAAAATTGGTAGTCTCTTTGTGAGGTAATCATGGTACTACCCTAGGTCTAGACCTCGAGCAAACTTTATTTCATCCACTTTATTTTGGGTTTTTCCCCAAAACATCAAATTGATTTTAGTTTCCTCATTTTCAACCATTTCACCCTCCAACAATAACTTGTCGGCGTATTATTGCACCTCTTTGGGGCAATTGCTAGTAATAAAGAAACCAAAACGTATCATTGTAAGGTTTGTTGACCCTTGCGGTTCAACTTGTGCTTGTGTATCCTTGGTGAATAGATACCACCTCACTAACTTCTTTAAGTGATATTTTACTTTACTTATATTTCTTGACTAATGGAACGTTTTAGACACAAAAGTTTACTCATATCCCACGAAGTAAGTAAATCAATGTGTGCACCATATCAAGCACACTTAAAAGAACAATCTTTGATCGTTTATTTAATTTATTACTCAAATTACTATAAGGAAATGATTTCTTAGGTTGGATAATTTAATTTAATTTAGATATAAATATTATTAAAGGAAAAAGTAAAGTCCTGAGACAACAAAGAATACAATATATAATAATAATAATAATAACAATAATGATAATGATAATGAGACAACAAAGAATACAATATATAATAATAATAATAATAAAATAATTATAATAATGAGACAACAAAGAATATGATAATAATAATAATAATAATAATAATAATAATAATAATAATAATAATAATGAAGCTAAAAGTATATGTTAAGGGAAAAAAACTTTAAAAAGAAAAAAAATAAGAACTATCACTACGAAGCATCATCCTAATAAGATCGTGAACAATGAAGAAGTTCAAAAAGGAGTCTTGGCTAAGACATGGCTTTCAAGAAGTATTTTTAATGCTCAAGGCCACAAAGAAATGTGTGAGGCCATGGTAGCACTATGTTTATGATGTCGTCTATTGTGTGAGCTTAGATGTTGGTCATGGGGTTTCCTCCTACTTGTGATAGAGGGATGGAAGTGTTACCACCTAAGTTGTACTTAGTCAGTGTTATCAAGTGAGCCTGGTGAACCGGACAAAGATGATTTGTTCGGACTTCAGAAGACCTTCAAACTTGCTTCTAGGAAGTGTTTTTTTTATCTACCACATGTTCATACCCCCTTGGGGGAGTTGTAATAAAATGTTCTAGCATGTTAGTGTCTGTAAAAGACTCGGTATCTTGGACTCATTTATCAATCCGATCAGCCTAGAGTGTTTTTTTTTCCTTGGTTATTATTGGTTGTTGAATAAACGATTGATAATTTCTGATTTTTTCACTCAATACCTCCAAAGTTGGGGTGGTCGGCTTGCCATTTAGGCCTATTGAGGTTATTAGAGTCTGTGTGTCAATGTAAAAACTTGCTAGGCATTATAGTCGAGTCATATGAACATGTGTTAAGTCCCCCTAGGTTTTGTTTTTTTTAATTTTTAATTTTAATTTTTCCACAAAACTTAGGCTATTTTTTAATAGTCTAAATGCAAAAATTGGTCTTGTAATAAAAGTGGGGGTTAAAAGTCAGATTCAGTCAAACGGTGCTCATTTTCTAACTCAGAGCACCCGGTAAACCCATAAACCCACTTTTCCTAAGTTTTGAGTGATTTTTCCATCACTCAGGTAAGAAAATCCAAAAAAAATTCAAATATTAATTAATTTAATTAAAAATAACTTAAATAATGGAGCAAATCCAAATTCCTAAATCAATGGATTTTGCTCTGGTTTGATTGAAATCAATCTCATCGGCTTCAATTGACTTGGAGTTGTCATTCCTTGACTGAAGGCATGGATCAAGGTTGAAGAGGAGCTTAACAGTCTCATGCAAATCTAGGTGTTGTGCCCTCCTTTCTCTCTCCTCCACACGTGTGGATCAATCCCGCAGTTGTTTGATGGGTGGTTTAGTTCACTGAGTGAGGTGTCACTCTGATTTGCAGTTCCAGTCCATTTAGACTTAGTTCATCATCAGATCAGGATTGGCTTGACTGACCATCATCCGCATTCTCTCCTTCAATTAGGCATGCGCCCCTCTTGGCCAGTCTGGCTATAAATAAAGTAGCATTTCTCTTTTCCAAGATAGTTAGAGTTGGGAAGAAAGGATTGCTATTGTGTAATATTGTATTGATCATTCTTTTTGTTGAAATAAAAGAGAAGCTTTGGAGTCTAAATTGTGGAGTACTTTTCATGTGTGGATCATCATTATCATGCTCCTTTTGAGGTGAACTGTTATTTTTTCATTTTTTGCATTAAACTGTTGTCTTCCTGAATGATTATTGGAATCATAGAAATAGATCATTGTAAGTAAGTTTACTTACTCCTATTTTGTTACATATGTTTGAATGAGCTAATATTTTCATGCTAAATAAGATTATTTTCATGCTATGTCATCTATTTCTCATATGTACCTTCAGATTTAATGATTTTGTTTGTAGGATTTGTTGTTTAGCTTGCAGGTTTGCCGTGATTGGAAGAGTTGTGGTTCAAGTTTGATTCCACTAGTTTTCCAATAAATATTGTGAATATTGTTCCCCTCGGTGCTTCACTGACAAGTTTCTTTTGCAGATCTATTTCAGCAACAAGCACTTCTCTTTTCCTCTTGCTCCTTCAAAATTTAAATTTTCTTCAAATTGGTTACCATTTAAGAATTTTATTGCTTAGATCTATCTCATTAAGAAAATAGTATATAGATCTAGTTAGTAATATCCTTTCCTAAGTTTAGATCTCAGTTCTATTTTGCATGCAAAGTTATATTTAAAGAGATCTAGTTCAAATTACCCTCTTTTGCAAGCATTATAAAGGAAATTTGTAGCTTGCTCATAAGGTAGTTTCTTTTTTTTCATTCTTTAAAGTTTTGAATTCTGTAAGAAAAGTACATATCTTATTGGCTGCCAAAAAAGCAAGCCAAGATCCCAAGTAAAGCTTGTTTTCCTTGGTTCCTTTTTTAGCAAAACTAAATTAGCCCTTTTTAACATTTTTTAACTTAGTCTCTTTCCGGTAATTAGTGTGGTGACCCAAAACACTTTTAAAGTGTTTTTGGGCACATTTTATATTGATTGCTCGCTTTTTTTAGCAGGTTTAACAAAAATGAGAAGGAGAATCTACCCATTTTTCGACTCTTGGGCGAACCAGAGCTTCCTGAAGGCTTCCCCCACCACTGTGCTTCCTTTTAAGCTTGTTGTAAGCTTGTTGTAAGCCTTTGGATCCCAGATAACAAGGAACAAAGTGCAAATTATTTTTCTGATATTGTAACCCTTAATAATAAAAAATAATCATTTCAATTAGGCTCTTTCGAGCCCACTCCCATCCCCCCAGGGGGGATCCGCGTCCGTTTCACTTTTTTGCATTTTTTCCCGTTTTTTCTCTAGCTTAGTCTTGTCATGCAGGATTGTATACTTTGATCATATTTTTCATTATTCCATATTTTGAAATCAAAGTAATACTAATATTTACCCCACGAATCCTTGATTGAACCGAAAGGTGAAAGAGGATCATGGTAGAATTAATTAGAAAACCTGTGGTGTGCATTTTTTCATTGTTACTTTTCACATGCAAGTAGTAAAATTAACCCCTCCTTGATTTCCTGATTGAGGTCCACTTGGACCAAAAGAGATTCCTGGCGGGTCTTTTTTTTAACAAGAACACGCTCTTAAAATTTACTAAAATTGACAAGACTCCGGTGTGTATGCTCTGCACTTGGCTGGGGTTCCTCTGATCAGTCAAGTTGCATCAAAAGCAGCGTGAGTGACTAGAATAATTAGGATTCACTTTCCCAATTAACCACCTCAGGAGAAAATCCAACGCCTTGATTAAACCGTAAACGGTGGCAAAATACCCAAAGGAAGTGGGAAGTACTGGATAGTGACCTCGAGGCACCGATCTCTGTTACATCCTAGTGGGTGTATTATGAACACAGTTTGAGAGACTCCATTTAGCCCACACATTCCTTGCAGGTAGTCGTAGTGGTTGTTAATTTTGGACATACTCCAAGTACCCCCCTGGTATATCTGGAGTCCCCCCGCCTAATTTAATTCACTCATCTTTTCACATTAATTTTAAACGTACCAAGATACAATTGCACAACATTCACTCCAGCACTTGCAAGCACTCTTAAGTATTTTCGACTCCATTTAAAGGAACTAGTCAACTATTTATTTCTTTCAATCTATATGTGATTGGGTGTCATATAATGCTTATTTGTGATTGTCTCATCATGTTAGCTATTGTTTACAATTGTTAAATCAAAACTCCTAAAAAACTTACTCATTTAATACCATCATCATCTAAGTAACCAGCCTCAGTAACTCGTAGGGTCTACCCCCCTTGGATTCGTTAAGAGTTTGCCTAAACGGAAGAGTCAAGAACAAGGTGATAGTATTGACTCGAGACTTGCCCCCAAGGACACACTGAGTGGCTTGAAAATTTCTGCCACGTTCCCCCCCAGGTGTGTAAAAGGCGACAACTTCTTTTGGCACTGTTGCTGGGGATAAATATTTTTATTCCTGGAGTACGACTATTGTTTTCTTACTTTTTGTTTTTTCTTTGTTTGATGAATGCTTAGAGTAGATCTTTAATTTTCATCTAGCGACTCCTCTGGCTTTTTCTTTTCAGTTTTTATTTTTACAAAGAAAAGAAAAAATTAATTTTTGTGAAAGATTTATAAATGCTTATTTTCTTTTTCACATGACGACTCCATTGAAGGGATAAAACCCTGTTATCTCATAACCTTGTGAAGTTTTGTTGTGTGAAGATGAGCCCATGCAACATATTAAAACCTTTAAAGCTCATCACTTGACAACTCCACCTATTTAGTACAATGTTTAATGGTTATATCAAATGCATACTATTAATTTTTTATATGGATAAATTAAGGGAGCAGTTTGGTGCACAGATAGCCAGAATTTTTCAGCCTATCGATTTCTCAAACATCTCGGGTTTTCCTAACTTTGGTCATGGAGTGGGGGATGTATATAAATGGATTCCAGTATTTCATGGAAATTATGGTGATTCGGCCATCTAACGTGTCAAATCTTTCCTTTAGTTGATGGCTGACTCTAATGTGCTTTATGAAGACAATACGATGGAAATGTTTGATAGTACTTTTCAGGGTGAGGCCTTTTGTTGGTTCTATCAAGGCCTTCCTAATAAATGTATAACCTCATTTCCAAGCTTCCTTTGGATGTTTTCAGAGTAGTGGCATGATGGCAGGGGTAGTATGAATGGTTTGAAAAAGTTCCTTGAAAAGATCTTTACCTTCTACCTATCTGGGACAGAGTATCACATGGAAACATATGATGGACCTTTTTCCATGATACAAAGTATTGAAGACTTGGAATCACTTCTTGAACATTTAAGTGAAGAGGTGATCCATGATACTCCCATCGAAGAACTGCCTTGTGTTGTCATAGACAATGACGAATGTGTGGAAGTCCCTCTAAGTTATTTAAGAGAGGAAGAAATTAAGCGGCTTATTAAAGAATATGAGGTATCTCTTAATCATACAACAAGATTATGAAGATGGGAACATCCATGACAATCACGTTGAAGAGTTTCTTGAAGAACCCTTATTTGGAGACATTGTTGAAAACGATCCTTATATCACTTTAACAGAAAATAATAAAGATTTGGAAAAACTAGAGGAACCCATTGAGCAACACATACCAAGTGATCCCATTGAATATGTCCATAAATTTTCCTTGATTGAAGATAATATTGAATATCCTCTTCATGATATCATAATAGAAACTATTGAAAATTTGGAGGGTTCTCATGATTATTTTATTGATAATGATCACAATTTTTCTCTAGATTTACTTCAAGAAGAAACCATTACAGAAGCCTATAAAGAAACTTATGATAACATCAATATGTCGTGTGATGACACTAGACCTTGTTCTCCACATGTTGATGAAGGTTTGGAAAGTTTATTGCCTTGTAACATTTTTGAAGCCAAATCTTCTTAAGAAGATTGTTATGAATAGAAGGAAGACATGGATAGGTAGGAGGAGGGTAGTTATATCTTAGGATGTGATACCAACAAGGAAGACACTCTCATATCCAAGATAGATGGGAGTGGTGACTATTGGAATTTCATAAATAATCCAACTTGTGAAAATCTTATTGAGAATCCCATCCATGATATGTTCGGAAAGGGGAGTGTCTATTCAAAAATTTGTGGAAGTCCAATCTACGATACGTCCATAGAGGGGACTGTGGATCTGCATACCTGGGAAAATCTTAGTATGGAAGAGGAGCATTCAAAATTTTCACATGATCATTCAGAGTCATATCATGCAGAGCCACGCAAAGTTAACATTAATGAATACATTGAGAAGCAGTGTTGTGAAAAGTTAGATGTGATGCAGTTAGTGGAATATTAGTCTCAACCATCTTCTTCACATGTAGAGGTTCCTTATGATTTGGAGCTACTTGGGGCTTATGCAACGAGTTATCATGTGATAAGCCCTGATGATCAGTATGATGATGTAGTCAGTCTACCTCATCTTGTCGATTGGTATATTAGTCCTATCCAGTCATGAATAGAAGCAGCCTACGCAAGCACATACTAGTTTGGGAAGAACTTTAATGACTTTATTCATGCGTATGATTTCCCATCCAACCCACCCATTCTAGATCATCACGCAGGTTTGCATTCTCTAAATAAAGTATCCTTACTTTGGCTGGTAACCAAAGACAAGGAATTTTCTTTTTACGTTAATAAAATGCTTAGGTGGTTACATTAGTTTTTTTATTAAACTTAACCCTTTTTATATCATGCTTAGAGTAGGAAAATAAGATCCTTAAAAGAGAGCATTTACTTTCTGCATTTTTGTTTTGTACTTAGCTATAATAAAAAAATTATTTCATTAGTTAGTTACATTTATTTTGTTTAAATAAAATATCTTAATGGTTCATTTGGATTTTATATAAATCTTTTGCTATTGAGTTTTTCTTGTCAAGTTGAGATATTTTTACAGGGTGTATAAACCAGAGATTCTGTTGTTCTCGTATCCTCTCCTTTCCCTATGACCAGATCGAGCACACGTCCTGTAGTTGGAGCCAGATGTTACAACCTAAGTTGTACTTAGTCGATGTTATCAAGTGAGCCCGGTGAACCGGACAAAGATTATTTGTTCAGACTTCAGAAGACCTTCAGACTTGCTTCTAGGAAGTGTTTTTTTATATACCACATGTTCATAGCCCCTTGGGGGAGTTGTAATAAAATGTTCTAGCATGGTAGTGTCTGTAAAAGACTCAGTCTCTTGGACTCATTTATCAATCCGATCATCCCAGAGTGTTTTTTTTCCTTGGTTATTATTGGTTGTTGAATACACGACTCATAATTTCTGAGTTTTTCACTCAATACCTCCAAAGTTGGGGTGGTCGGCTTGACATTTAGGCCTATTGAGGTTATTAGAGTATGTGTGTCAATGTAAAAACATGCTAGGCATTATAGTCGATTCATATGAACATGTGCTAAGTCCTCCTAGGTTTTGTTTTTTTTTAATTTTAATTTTAATTTTTCCACAAAACTTAGGCTATTTTTTAATAGTCTAAATCGAAATAATGGCCTTGTAATAAAAGTGGAGTTAAAAGTCAGATTCAGTCATGGGGGTGCTCATTTTCTAACTCAGAGCACCCGGTAACCCATAAACCCACTTTTCCTAAGTTTTGAGTGATTTTTCCATCACTCAGGTAAGAAAATCCAAAAAAAAATCAAATATTAATTAAATAATGGAGCAAATCCAAATTCCTAAATCAGTATATTTTCCTTCGATTTGATTGAAATCAGTCTCATCTGATTCAGATTGACAAGAAGTTGTCATTCCTTGACTGAAGGCATGGATCAAGGCTGAAGAGGATCTTAATAGGCTCATGCAGATCTAGATGTTGTGCCCTCCTTTCTCTCTCCTCCACACATGTGGATCAATCTGGAAGTTATTTGATGGGTGGTTCAATTCATTGAGTGAGGTGTCACTCTGATTTGCTGTTCTAGTCCAGTTAGACTTAGTTCATCATCAGATCAGGCTCGGCTTGACTCTCCATCATTTGCAGTCTCTCCTTCAGTCAGGCATGCGCCCCTCTTGGCCACTATGGCTATAAATAAAGCAACCTTTTTCTTTTCCAAGCTAGTTAGAGATGGGAAGAAAGGATTGCTTTGTGTAATATTGTATTGATCATTCTTTTTGTTGAAATAAAAGAGAAGATTTGGAGGCTAAATTGTGGAGTACTTTTCATGTGTGGATCATCATTGTCATGCTCCTTTTGAGGTGAACTGCTATTTTTTCATTTTTTGTATTAAATTGTTGTCTGCCTGAATGATTATTGGAATCATAGGAATAGATCATTGTAAGTAAGTTTACTTACTCCTATTTTGTTACATATGTTTGAATGATCTAATATTTGCATGCTAAATAAGATTGTTTTCATGCTATGTTATCTATTTCTCATATGTACCTTTAGATTTAATGGTTTTGTTCGCAGGATTTGTTGTTTAGCTTATAGGTTTGTTGTGATTGGAAGAGTTGTGGTTCAAGTTTGATTCCACTATTTTTCCAATAAAGATTGCGAAGATTGTGCCCCTTGGTGCTTCATTGACAAGTTTCTTTTGCAGATTTATTTCAGTAACAAGCACTTCTCTTTTCCTCTTCCTCCTTCAAAATTTAAATTTTCTTCAAATTGGTTACCATTTAAGAATCTTATCGCTTAGATCTATCTCATTAAGAAAATCATATATAGATCTAGTTCGTAAGATCCTTTCCTAAGTTTATATCTCAGTTCTATTTTGCATGCAAAGTTATATTTGAAGAGATCTAGTTCAAATTACCCTCTTTTGCAAGCATTATAAAGGAAATTTGTAGCTTTCTCATAAGGTAGTTTCCTTTTTTTTTGTTCTTTAAAGTTTTTAATTCTACAAGAAAAGTGCATATCTTATTGGCTTCCAAAACAACAAGCCAAGATCCCAAGGAAAGCTTGCTTTCCTTGGTTCCTTTTTTTGCAAAACTAAATTAGCCCTTTTAACAATTTTTAACTTAGTCTCTTTCTGGTAATTAGTGTGGTGACCCAAAACACTTTTAAAGTATTTTTGGGCACATTTGATTTTTATTGCTTGCTTTGTTTTATCAGGTTTAACAAAAAAGAGAAGGAGAATTTGCCTGTTTTTCGACTCTTGGGCGAATCGGAGCTTCCTAGAGGCTTCCCCACTGATGTGCTTCCTTTTAAGCTTGTTGTAAGCCTTTCGATCCCAGATAATAAGGACCAAAGTGCAAATTAGTTTGTTGATATTGTAACCCTTAATAATAATAAAAGAATCATTTCAAGTAGTCTCTTTCAATCCCACTCCCCATCCCCCAAGGGGGGATCCGCGTCCGTTTCACTTTTTTGCATTTTTTTCCATTTATGCTCTAGCTTAGTCTTGTCATGTAGAATTGTATACTTTAATCATGTTTTTCATTATTCCATATTTTGAAATCAAATTAATACTAATACTTACCCCATGAATCCCCAATTGAACCGAACGGTGAAAGAGGATCATGGTAGAATTAATTAGAAAACCCATGGTGTGCGTTTTTTCATTGTTACTTTTCACATGCAAGCAGTAAAATTAACCCCTCCTTGATTTCCCGATTGAGGTCCACTTGAACCGAAAGAGATGCCTGGACGGTCTTTTTTAATAAGAACACACTCTTAAAATTTACTAAAATTGACAAGACTCCGGTGTGTATTCTCTGCACTTGGCTGCAGTTCGTGTATAATTTCCCTTTTTGAAATTTTTTTTAAATGACCAATTATTTTACTTTTTTTCACAATTTAGGCTCTTGACTAGTTTTGATGTCTAGACCTCCAAATTGATCCAAATGCTTCCAAATTTGATCTGAAGGTACATGAATGATAATATAAATTAAATATCATGCTCATGTATGTTTTTTGACCTCCCAATTACTTCTTCAAACTTTTTTAATGTTCTGTTCAAAGTAGGAGTCTTTACTAGCAAATTGGGGCTCCAATTCCCCCTGGGCAATTGTCGGAAATGGATTCACAAATGATCCCAAAGTCACTTGAATTTATGAAAAGAGGCTGGGTATGTGTAAGGGACATTTTTAAAGTCTCATATGCATCATGGTTCATTTTATACAAGCTTTTATGAATCTTTCCAAAACAACTCCCAAGTCACAATTTCAACCCTTGGGGAAAATGCTCCAAATATTCTCCCAATGCAATAAAAATGAGTAAAATGGATTCCAATGATTAAGTACTGAACATGAGACTTGAAATAAACATTAATCACAGTCCATACATTATACATTTATCATATATATATTCCTCCATTCGAAATAATAAGCATTACCATGGAATATATCAAAATGGAGTGGAAATGGTCATTTTTTGCTCATTAAAAGTCATTTTGACATACAACTATTGGGAATTTTGACTTGAAACTTTATGAGAATTAAAAAGAGATAATATTGAACTGATTACAATCATAAATGGACAATTAAAGGCTCTCCTAATTTGAAATCATCAGCATTACAATGGTTCACAACAAGATAGTGGGGAAATGACACTATTTCTTCATTGTCCAACATTTTTACATGAATTCTGTTGGGTATTTTGACCTAAGAGTATTATGAACATGAAATACAGAGCATATAAATCATCACATAATATAATTGGCATTGTAATCTTCCCCAAAGAGATCAATATCTCACCCAAAGTGCAATCCCTCCATTGACATGAATATGGTGTGAGAACTGGAAATAGTTGAGAGAGAGTGCTGCAATAGAAGAATCCACATGATTTCCTGTAGATTACACCTACAAATAAGACTCCATTAAAGCTCCATGAAATAATTGAGTGGCCTTTTTAAACACCAACTAGGATGGGAATCGTTCACCCTCGAAATTGGCTTAAGCAAGAAAACTAGTCATCCACTAGCTCTCACAATTCACAAATGATCGAAAGATTCTTCTCATGGTTGATCCCTGTATTTTATAAAAATTATTAGTCTTATAATATTCCAAATCCATCCATAAACCAAAGCCAATTCGAATTGGTGTGGCTGCTCATGCTATGCCATGTGGCCTCTCTCTTCACCTTCCCTCTTCTCTCAAATTTGAGTAGGAGCCTCTTGGCCTTCTCCAACTCCCAAATTCGACCTCTAAGATGCTCTATTAAGTCCTAAAATTTTAGTATTTCAGCCTTCATATCTGACTTGTGTCATAACTTTCATACAATCTCCATCATTGGTGTCATAGATGTCGTAAATGTAAGGGAAATCTAGCCAAGTGTCCATGAAACTCCCATTTGGCTCTTCCACTCCCATGTAAGTTACAATTCATCCCAAATTTGAACTATTAAGTATATGGATAATTATATTAACCTTATAATCCATCCAAAAACATTAGGCTTCCCATATATTCAAAATTGCAAGAGAAAGATACCATTTAACATAGGGATTCTAGCTAGTGTGGGCCCCATAGTCTCCATGTGTCTTCATGCTCCATTGACACTTCCATTTTCTCTTGTATTTATTTAATAAGATCAATTATTAAATATTTATCCCATTCTAATGTATAAACATAATTTCTTATCCCCCTTACTCCCAATCTCAAAGCTTCCACCCCCAACCTAGGAAACTAGTGATTTTCCTCCTTGGCAATTATTTGACTTTTAGCATCCCTTTGACAATGCTCATGAATATGGAAAATGTGATTTGGCCATTGTGACCCAATTAAAAATTTGGGACACTACAAATCCTCCCTTCCCAATATTTCTTTTCCTCAAGCAATTTCAAACATGGTTGTTGAAGAACCTACTTTCTGTATGATTCTTTGAAGTTGCCATTGAGCTGTCCACTTTGAGTCTTTGAGATTTCATGAAGATTTCAGAGAGGAACCACCATGCTTGCTGCTACACTACTCTAATTAACATAACATTATTAAATGGGGAATCCATCTCCCATACTACTTGTTTCCCAAATAATTTGAAATCAATGGGACTAAAAACTATCCTAGGGTCCCATTGCTTGCATTGCACTCCAACAATTAAGAGTGCTCTCCAACCCATACCATTCGGAAAGAGAATTCCTGGATCCCATTTTATTGTATGCATTCTTCCAAACATCATGAGTGCATAATATATATCATCAAAGTATATAACAACATAATAATAACGTACATCAAGGAAGTGCCTCACCAAGAAATCATGAAAGTGCTTATACCTCCCAGTGACTAGACTACCATTTGCTAAGTGCATACATGCTTCAAGTGACCAATCAAATATGCTCCAATGACATAGGTGAGGATCCCATGTCCTATAATGCTGCTCCCAAATAATGCAATATGCATCAAAATAATAATCAACCATTTTTTCTTTCATCTAAGAAGTGAATGAAGAACCTCCACCAAAATATGAACCAAATAAGGAGAAAATAAAACACGAAGACTTCAAGTGTCTCAAAGAAGTCTCATCAATACACCCATGAATATGTATATCATCATGAAATAACAGAGGATGTTGATGCCAATAATAATTTTCCTCAATCATATCCCTCTTCACCCAAGTGTTAGATGAAGTTCCTCCAACATCAAATGAACCAAGTGTTGAGCAAGAAAAACCATGAGTCTTCAAGTGACTCAAATGAACATCATAGGTGCACCCATGTAGATGTGTATAATCATAATGTAAACAAGGATTCTACTGCAAATGTAAATAAGATGGTTCTCTAATAATTCCATCATCAAAAGGAGAAATAGAATGTCCATGATCTTCATGTGGCACCATCAAAAATAAACCTTTCACCCATACTTCATTAGGATGACTGCTGCAAAATTTAGAAGTGTAGGATGTAGGAGAAAGAAACAACTCACCCAAATGATCAGTAAGTGCAAAATTGTCATAATGTGAAGGATCCATAGGGGTAGGATTATGCAGCTCCTTCAAGAGTGTGAAACCTTTGTCATAGATTGGTTCCAATGTAGAGGAATCATGTTTTTCTTTAAAAATTGCATACCCTTCATCTAGAGACAATTCAAGTTCCTCTTCAACCACATCAAGTGTGTTGGAGCAGGGTCCTGCAGCTATAGCAAAAGTTGTTATATTGGGATAAGGGAGTCAAAGGAGAACAGTACCCGAGTGACCGAGAAGAGAGAGCTCAACCACTGCACTTAAGGCAACGGCATAGATAGGAGGGTTCAACTAACCTCATAAAGGAAAAGGAGCAACGAGGTCAAGGTATTGAAGACGAAGGATAGAAAAGGAAGCGACGCCTAGTACCCATGATCAGCGCCGGGAAGCGTGGAAGACTGTAGAGAGCTGTGGTGTGACAGAAAGCGGCAGTTCAAAGTACACATACGTCGATTGTCACAGTTAGGGTTTTTTGGGTTACTTTTGGGATAGGCCCACAGTGTTGTAATGGCGAGACCTTCGGGCCGCCTATATAAGCATGTATATTGTATTGCAAAAGGTTAGCTATTCAGACAATTAATGAGTCAGAGAGTCAGTTAGTCAGTTAGCTCATAGTCATTTTGTAGTATTGTAAGGGTCGAGCTCTGGTCCTGTTATTCAGGCTGTAATATCTTACTGTAACCAGTAGCTGGATCCTAGAGCTTGTATGTAACAATCCACCGGGATTGAGTGAGAGAGAGAGGAAGAGTATATTGTAAGAGAAGGCAATATAAGAGAAGAGATATAAGAGAGAAGGGCTCCCGGCTGTGTGTGCGGAGTTACCCAGAAGATCTCCGCTACATATGAGGTTGCAGCGGAATTGTGTTTACTCTTCCAAGTTATAATATATAAACCAGTTCCCGTGGACGTAGCTTCTACCCTGGAAGTGAACCACGTAAAATTAGTGTGTTGTGTGAATGTTTATGTGATTGTGTTTACTTATTGCTATCTGTCATTCATTACATGAACTTTTCTTACAGTTAAATGTATGTATGCTGTCTTCCAGTCACAAGTAGCATAGAGGGTTACATACAAGTTGAACGGATCAAGTATTCTGTGTAAGAGTTATCAGTAAATGATTCACGATAGTAACAGTTAAGGTGTTAAGTGATTTATGTATACAAGTTCAGCAGGATTGCGCACAGTTGATGTTAAGCGTATTACGTTGTAGACATTGAAGTAAGGCTGTTCAAGCACCTTGTTAAGATACCCGAGCCATTGTACTTGGGGGAGAAAGCCCTTGGACCATGAGGGTCATACTAATCCGTACTATAGGAGATATCACAGTAAGAAAGGCGATATCACACCGTCCTAGGAGCTGCGATGTGAGACATCGCAAGACCTGAGCAGAGAGGAAGGGAGAGTTTACGCATCGACTCGGGATCTACGATGCGATAAGAACCAGTTACATAGCAGAGCCAGCAAGTGAGGGAGAAATAACAGCGCAGAGGGATCCTTATAGATAAGAAGAGACTAGAACCACCAGGTTTCCACAGAACCTGGTTAAGGACACCTGAGTCTTCAACCAACCCATTTAAGATCACTTCGGGTGAGACTTCAGGCCGTTTTGCAGTCTGTTGCCGAAAGGGCCAGTGAGCTAGGGGTGTTGTTGGTACATTTACAAGTAAACTCGGGTCTGCCCATAGTAAACCAACAAATGGTTCCATTGCTGGCTTTGAACACATTGTAGAGCTAATGTTCTGTTGGCAACCTACGAGAGAAGAACTCAACCAGTGGGTTGGGTCTAAGGAGAAAGAATTTGCTGAACAAGAAAACAAGAGTCCTAGACTCAGTACAGAGGACTGGTTACAAAAACATATCTTCACTGATATACATACGCTATTTTCTGCGACCTATGGAAATGAGTTGTATGACTGGTTATCAAAGTTGACTGATCAAAATATATTCAGAAAGAAAAGAAACATCATGTGGACACCGGAGTTGATTCACACCGTGAAGAGAGTCGATAATCCCATTTCACGAGCAGTAGATTTCTGGCTTGCGAGTGTGCTAGAAGGCTTCATTACAGAGTTTGCAGTCGATCAGAGAAAGAGCTTCAACAAGGTAGAAAGCTACTTCTTCAAAGGATATCGTGGTAAGTACCTAAGCTCTTTAAACTTGTACCTTAAGATGTTATTACATGAAAAAGGAGTAATGGATCTAGTCTCAGATGAATAAGTAAATCAGTGTAATGTCACAAGAGTTTGAGAGTGATTTTGATGCAATCGAATGTACACGTAGTGGTAAGAAATACAAAGTATATTTCACATCTCCTCTCTTTGAAAATAGTTCAGACTCTACTAGAGAACAGAGTTCAAGTAATATAGAGAGAACAATAGGGGGTATCCCTTACCACCCTTATACCCCACAGAAAACAACCGGGACTCAGAATAATCCCGCAGAAACTACATCTAGTAGTTCACCCACAACACATACCGCTACATCGCCTACATCTATACCGCCAAGTGGTAGTAACCCAAAAAACCAACATCCACCACCTAGAAACAGAATGGGGGATGACATGAAGTTACCTACCTTTAAGGGTACAGGGGAAGAAGACCCAGAACAACACTGGTTTCTATGTGAAGCCGTCTGGACCATTAAAAGGATCCACGATGATAATATTAAACTTGTCCAGTTGGTCACTACACTCAAAGACAGAGCTTTAACATGGTATATGAAGTATACCACAGCACCAGCCAGAACGCTTGTACAGGTCAGAACTGCCATGATTAAAGAGTTTAAGAAACCTAAGTCTAAGTCACAGTGTATCACAGAGCTCAAAGACATCAAACAGTTACCCACAGAGTCTGTATGGGATTTTTATCAGAGATTTAAAGCTCTCATAGACCAAGTTAGCTTTGAGTTTGTGCCAGAGAAGCATAAGGAATGGTTCATCGTAGCACTGCTCCTGCATATTATACTGCCACTAATGCAGTAGAAACTCCAGACGCAGGATGACGTGTTGGAGATGGCAATGAAACTAGAAGATTCACATATAGTCGAGACCAGTACAAGTATGACAAACCTACAAAACCAGTTAGCTAATCTCACTGTACAGCTGCACGAGATTAGAAAAGGAAAAGAGATTGCACAATACCTATGGTGCACAAAGTGTAAAGTACAGGGCCATACTAAGGACAACTGTCCAGTATTCGTTGAATATTTAGCAAGTGGGGCTCTTAACCCCTTAATACAGACCCAAGGGCCATGGTGTGAACTTTGCAGAACCAAAGGGCATAGACCACAAGAATTCCTATACTGCAGAATTATGTACAAACCCCTAAGAACTTATACTGTAACTTCTGTAAGTCCGTAGGACATGATGAACATAATTGTAGAGCTTATGATCTCATGGTCGAGAGAAAACATGACTTGTACAGAGTCCAATCAGAGACAGCAGGTCCAGCAGCAGGACCGCAGCATGAACCGGCTCAGTTTGGCCGTGGAGGAGGATTCAGAGGATGAGGCCGTGGAGGAGGCTTTGGCCGTGGCTGTGGACCGATTACCTATTACAACTGTGGAGTTGTAGGACATTATGCTAGGGACTGTCAGAGCCCTACTACGACATGTAACTATTGCAAATCTTACGATCATCCTATAGAAGAATGTCCCATCTTGAGAACCAAGATCAGAGATCCTAAGCCAACAGTAAACTAGAACATTCAGCTTATTGTTGATGAGCAGAAAGAGCCAGAACCATGAGTCAACATTGTGACTCACAGCGGTGCTTCCACTAGTAAAACATCGCAGGATGATGACAAGAACATAGGTCCAGAGTGGGTGCGCAAAGCTACTAATAAGTCAACACCACTTGACCTACAAAAGAATAAAGAAACATTTCAGGAATCTAAAACTTTCTTTAATGACACTACAACAGCAGGATCGCAGGTACAACCGTCTAGGAGCGTACCACAGCAAACACCTTGTGATGATAGTCCTGTGCAGATGTCGTAGGTTACCACATCAGGAAGGTGTGATGAGGATGAGTCGACAGGAAGTGTACAATCCTTCCTGCGGACTTGCTTGAAACTCGTTAGAAATGAGAAAGCTATCGGAGAGCTTCAGCGCATCATCGACCAGTGTCAGCACTCTTCTTCCGAGAGCAGTACGCAGCGTGCTGTTCATAATATTATGGGACATACAAGAACAGGAAGGGAGATGAGACTTACAGCGCAAGTTGGAGAATTTGAAATGGACGAGGTAATCCTAGATTTAGGATCAGAGGTAAATGTTCTGACTAAGAAGACATGGGAACAGATGGGTAGCCCTAAGTTAGCCAAATCACCTATCCATCTGAGACTAGCCAATCAGTAGCGGGTATTGCCACTGGGTCGATTACCGCAAGTGCCAGTTGACATTGAAGGAGTTCGCAGCTTTGCGGACTTTGAAGTTATAGAAATCATTGGCGATAGTAGACCATATCCAGCTCTACTAGGTATTGATTGGGAAATCATTAACATGGCTGTTATTGACTTAAAGAAAAGACAAATGACCTTTGAGGATAGTCAGATCTGGGTCATCGTACCATTGGATCCTCTTCAGGGTCCTAGATATATCGAACCTATCCGCGCAGAGGAAGAGGTACGCAATATGGAGAGCCTCTATCAGATGACGGCTAATCAGGGTGATTACATCAATCCGACCACAGAAGGAAATATCAGTTGGCGATGCGACAGCTCGTGCGCATCAGGCTTGGATGTTGGTCTAGAGAACTGGCAGAACAGACTTTACGAAGTCTCAGCTCGCAGATGTGCATTTATGACTAAGTCACTGCGATGGATTGGCACAGAGATTAAGGATACTCCGTCATTCGATGTCTTAGAAGACATCAACGACTTCCTACAGTAGTTTGAACAAGAAATTCCTCATGAGTAGAGGATGTCCGTTATTGACCTTGCAGTAAGAGCCACACCTGCAAGATGGTGGCATGCACACAAAGAACATATTGCATCATGGGATGACTTCAAGAGATTAATGGTGATCAGGTTCACTAATAACAAGGAGCCCTTACAACATAAATATACAGGAGAAAGTGACCCTAGGTCACACATTCAGAGTTGTGAATAGAATTGGTCGGATATTCCAGAGGATGAATGGGTTCACCTATTCATTCATACTTTAGATCAAATACCAAAGAACTGGTACACTGAGACCGAGTTGCGCAGAGGAACCATTACATGGCCACTTATGATAGACAACTTTGAACTCACTTTCACTTTTGAATCTGAGTATCCAAGTATTGATCAGGCCCTAGACATTTTCAAGACTAAGATATTTGAATATTGTACCCTATCAGTGCATACTCAACCCGATTGGGCCATCCAGTTAGAAGATGCACTTGAGTGTTACAACTTCACAGAAGAGTCAGGCGACGAGGATGATGATCCTCGCAGCATCAACATTCTAGAGTCAGAAGGGACTTGCGAAGTTGATGGACCAAAGTTAGAAATCCCAGCTATCACAGAGCCCATCAAGATTAAAAAGATCAACATTGGTACATAAGTAGAACCAACGTTTGCCTCTATTGGAGACTATTGGGATGATGAAATAGTAGGACACATTGCAGATCTGCTACATGATTATCAGAACTTATTTCCCACTAAGTTCACAGAGATGAAGGGAATAATAGGAGACTTGAGAGTAATGAGGATACCATTAAAAGAGGATGCTAGGCCAGTTAAGCAGCGTCCATACAGATTGAATCCTTGCTATAAAGAAAAAGTTAAGGATGAAATTGATAAGATGCTAGTAGCAGGCATCATTGAGCCAGTAGAAGAGAGTGAATGGGTTAGTCCCATGGTCGTACAAGAAAAGAAAACTAAAGGAGAAATCAGAATTTGTGTTGATTTGCGCAAACTCAACGATGCATCAATTCATCATCCATTTCCGACACCTTTCACCGACGAAGTTCTAGACAATGTGGGAGGACAGGAGGTCTACTCCTTCACTGATGGATTTTCAGGCTATCACCAGATCAGAATCCATCCAGAGGATCGACATAAGACCACCTTTGCAATAGAATGGGGCTCATTCCAGTATACGGTAATGCCCTTTGGTCTTAAAAATGCACCAGCTATCTTTTCTAGAGTAGTAGTTGTTGTATTTAAGGAATACATCCATAAATTCTTAGAAGTCTATTTTGATGATTGGATTAATCGACAAGCACATAGGAGATCTAAGACTCATGTTAGAGAAATGTAGGCAATACCAGATTTCTCTTAACTTGAAGAAATGTATATTCTGTGCACCATTTGGTATTTTGTTGGGTCATATTGTTTGCAGACAAGGCTTGATGGTAGATCCTGCAAAGATTGCCATCATTGTACATCTCCCAGCACCCAACTTAGTCAAGCAATTGAGGACAGTGCTTGGTCATACCAGCTACTATAGAAAATTCATCAAGGGTTATGCAAAGATCACAACACCAATGGAAAAGCTGTTAAAGAAAGCCATGAAATTCCTATGGAATGAGGAATGCCAACACAACTTGGACACACTTAAAGAGAAGATGGTTACAGCACCCATATTAGTATTCCCAAACTAGACCAAGCCATTTCATGTACATGTGGATGCATCTGGCATCGCATTGGGTATTGTCTTAACACAACCAGGAGAAGGGGGTATCGATCACCCTATCGCATATTCAAGCAGAAAGCTATCTACTGCAGAAAAGAACTACACCACTACAGAAAGAGAAGGATTAGCCATGGTGTATGCTTTACAGAAGTTCAGGCACTACCTGTTGGGTGCCTCATTCAAGATGTTCACTGACCATTCTGCTTTAAAGTACTTGGTCAATAAGCCAGTGTTAGGGGGAAGGATCTGCAGATGGTTACTTCTATTTCAGGAGTATGATTTTGAAATTATTGTAAAACCAGGAAGATTGAATGTCGGACCTGATCATCTATCACGCATAGAATCAGGGGAAGAGACAAGTAATTTAGAGGACAATTTTCCAGACGTGCAATTGTTTTCTATCCAGATCGCAGATGAGTACTATGCTGATATCATTCACTTTCTCACTACAGGGTGGGCACCTGTTCAGTATACTAGACATCAAAAGAAACAACTAGTTGTTAAAGCAACAGACTTCACTTTGATCGCAGGACATTTATATAAGCTAGGTCCAGATGAAGTCCTGCATAGATGCGTGATGCCGCACGAGAAAGAGGCCATTATCAGGGAAGCAAATTCAGGTACCGCAGGAGGTCATTTCGCAGGAAAGCCGACTGCGCAGAAAATTCTGACTGCAGGATTATGATGGCCTACTATGCATAAAGACACTAAGGAATTTTGCAGATGTTGCAATATCTGCCAGAGGGTAGGAAAACCTTCGCGAAGAGATGAGATGCCGCTGTGACCACAGATTATGCTGCGAGCATTTGACAAGTGGGCTATAGATTTTGTGGGTCCTATCAACGCACCAAGAAAATGAACTGCTGCGAGATACATCATCACAGGAACAAAATACCTCACCAGGTGGTCAGAGGCCAAAGTAGTAAGGAATTGTGATGCTGCCACAACTGCACAGTTCATTTTTTAAAACATCATCAGTAGATTTGGATGTCCAGTAATTTTGATGAGTGATCAAGGCACACATTTTCTGAACCGCACTATTGAGGCCTTGATGGAGGAATTCCAGATACAACACCATAAGAGCACTCCCTACCACCCACAGGATAATGGTACGGTGGAGGCCTTTAACAAGATTCTAGAAAATGCTCTTACTAAGATCTGTAATAGCCAAAGAAAAGATTGGAACCTCGGGGTTAATGCTGTATTATGGGCTTATAGAACTACATGTAAGAAACTTACAGGACATACACCTTTCAGCTTGGTGTATGGACAAGAGGATGTTATGCCTATGGAATATATTATTCCTAGTATAAGAATTGCTCAGATTACCGAGATGACCGATGCAGACACGATGAATGAAAGGTTAGCGCAGCTGCTTACCTTAGAGGAAGACAGATTCATCACATGATTCCATCAGAAAATGCAGAAGGCACGAGAAAAAGCTTGGCATGACAGGCACATCAAGAGTAAGACTTTCAGATAGGAGACCTAGTGCTCCTCTATGACAGTAAGTTTGTTAAATTTCCAGGGAAGTTCAAGACGCATTGGTTAGGGCCATATCAGATTCAGCAAGTTACAGAAGGAGGTGCCGTTCATCTCAGCAAATTGAACGGGGAGCTTGTTCCTACCTTGATTAATGGCAGTAGGCTTAAGCTTTACAGTGATAGCCACTCCACCTCTTAGCCATTGACTCAAACAGTTATGTATGTGCAGATGTCTAGTGTAGTTGAAAGGAGGCATCGCACCGGTAGTTAGTCTACACCGGCAGGTAAAAAGAATTCTAAGTATAATGAATCGCATAAGGCGAGTTTTTGAAAAAAAAATAAAATTTGAAACACGTTAGTTCAGAACGTTGCGGTGTTATATCGCAGCACTGCGATGTTTCCCGTGCCACGTAGACAATTTTGAAAAGAGACAGAGGGCCAGTCACTTCGCCTTCTGTCAAGCAGTTAATACAGATACGACAGGTATCTGTTACCCAAGATTTGGAAACAGTACAATGATTTTCCCAGATTTGGTAAGATCTTCGACAAGACCGGCGCCTGTGTACAAGTTTCAAGGGAAATTTGATCGGAGTTCAGTAATTAATGAGGAGCGAAACGATGGGTGTTGTCTTGTCCATGCAATTAATACTGCCGACGGGTCTAGTCTAGAGGACCGTTGAGTCAGAGATAATCCCCTTCGTTATAAATACACAGACCATTCACACAGAAGGGTTACTTTCATGATTTCTGAGAGCTATAGAGCAGTTTGACGAGTTTTCCTGTGCAGAGATATTCCAGTTACAGAGTACTAGTTTTCCCCAATTTCGCAGCCATTAGATGTCTAGAGTATTGCACGGAGTGTGTTTTGTCTGAGGAGGAACCTTTAGAAGACGATTCCAGAGTAGCGGCCTCGCTTCTGCTATGACGACGCCACCCAAGGGTGTGAAATTAGGTACATCACAGGAAAGACAGATGCTAAGGATGAGGAATCCAACTCAGACAGTACAAGAGTCCAGCTTAGAACAGAGAAAAAGGAAAAGGAGGAAAGTAAAAGTGAGAAAAAGAAAGAGAAGGACAACTCGGATGGCTGAGCGTGTGGAGTTTCCCAGAAGATCTCATGGAAAGAAAAAAGGACCAAGAAACAGGCATCCGAGACACAGAAAAACAAAAGGAAAAAGGAAAGGAACGAAGCAGAAATTCAGCATGTAGACAAAGGCTTGTTCTCAGAATGGAATTCATAGCCTGTATAGTTTTCGTATGGAAGGATCCAGACTGAATGAAATGTTTGAGAAGGATGGAAGATACAGATTTCTATTTTCCTTGTGATAAAATTTCTAACCCAGATAAAGAGGAAAGGATATCTATGGAAAGCTTCTCAAAAGCTTAAGATCCTTCAAAGCGCTGCTCATGTACGAAGGGACCTACATACCACTTTGCAGCATATCAGGTCTCGCAAGCAAGAGCATGACAAGGAATGAAGGAAAGATAAGAGAGACCAACGAACTAAGTTATAGAAGACTCCAGCATTAGTCAAGCTACGCTGGAAATGACAAAAGCATGTGTCGAAGCTATGGAGGAAGAAGTCGCAGGACTTCGAGAGAAACTTACAAGGACTTCGCAGGAAGCCAAGGAAAAGCTACAGCAGGAGAAGCCAGCTGTAAGTGGCTCAGGGGCGAGCCACAAGTAAGTGTTAGGGGACTGTTGGAGTAGGGTCCCGCAGCTAGAGGAAAAGCTGCTATATCGGGATAAGGGAGTCAAAGGAGAACAGTACCTGAGCGGCCGAGAAGAGAGAGCTCAACCACTGCACTTAAGGCAGCGGTGTAGATAGGAGGGCTCAACTACCCTCATAAAGGAAAAGGAGCAACGAGGCCGAGGTATTGAAGATGAAGGACAGAAAAGGAAGCGGTGCCCAGTACCCACGATCAGCGCCGGGAAGCATGGAAGACTGCAGAGAGCTGTGGTGTGACGGAAAGCGGCAGTTCAAAGTACACATATGCTGACTGTCACAGTTAGGGTTTTTTGGGTTACTATTGGGACGTGCCCACAATGTTGTAATGGCGAGACCTTCAGGCCACCTATATAAGCATGTATCTTGTATTGTAAAAGGTTAGCTATTCAGACAATTAACGAGTCAGAGAGTCAGTTAGTCTGTTAGCTCATAGTCATTTTGTAGTATTGTAAGGGTCAAGCTTTGGTCCTGTTATTTAGGCTGTAATATCTTACTGTAACCAGTAGTTGGCTCCTAGAGCTTGTATGTAACAATCCACAGGGATTGAGTGAGAGAGAGAGGAAGAGTATATTGTAAGAGAAGGCAATATAAGAGAAGAGATCTAAGAGAGAAGGGATCCCGGCTGTGTGTGCAGAGTTACCCAGAATATCTCAGCTGCATATGAGGTTGCAGCGGAACTGTGTTTACTCTTCCAAGTTATAATATATAAACCAGTTCCCGTGGACGTAGCTTCTACCCTGGAAGTGAACCACGTAAAATCAGTGTGTTGTGTGAATGTTTATGTGATTGTGTTTACTTATTGCTATCTGTCATTCATTACATGAACTTTGCTTACAGTTAAATGTATGTATGCTATCTTCCAGTCACAAGTAGCATAGAGGGTTACATACAAGTTGAACAGATCAAGTATTCTGTGTAAGAGTTATCAGTAAATGATTCACGATAGTAACAGTTACGGTGTTAAGTGATTTATGTATACAAGTTCAGCAGGATTGCGCATAGTTGATGTTAAGTGTATTACATTATAGACATTGAAGTAAGGATGTTCAAGCACCTTGTTAAGATACCCGAGCCATTGTACTTGGGGGAGAAAGCCCTTGGACCGCGAGGGTCATACTAAGCCGTACTATAGGAGATATCGTAGTAAGAAAGGCGATATCACACCGTCCTAGGAGCTGTGGTGTGAGACATCGCAGGACATGAGCAGAGAGGAAGGGATATTTTGCACATCGACTCGAGATCTACGATGCGATAAGAACCAGTTACATAGCAGGCCATCGAGTGAGGGAGAAATAGCAGCGCAGAGGGATCCTGCTGGCTAAGAAGAGACTAGAACCACCAGGTTTCCACAGAACCTGGTTGAGGACACCTGAGTCTTCAGCCTACCCATTTAAGATCACTTCGGGTGAGACTTCAAGCCGTTCTGCGGTCTGTTGCCGAAAGGGCCAATGAGCTAGGGGTGTTGTTGGTACATTTACAAGTAAACCTGAGTCTGCCCATAGTAAACCAACAAAGTGTTTTGATCTCTTCAAGTACATATTCAAATACATCAAGTACATTCAAAGTTCCAAATTTTTCATGATCCACCATGTCATGAGAATCCTTCAAATAATCTACCATTTGACAATCTAAAACATAGGAGGAAAAACAAGTGTCTTGCAACTTTTCAAGAAGTTGCTCATTTTGAATTTTTAGCTTATGAATAACTTAATTATTCTTCAAGTAGGATTCATGTAACCATTCAATAAGCTCAATGACATTTTTTCTATAAAAAAACAAAGACATGAAATGTCCTTTGATGTTGCACATTGCTCTTTGGATATTCTCCATGTCTTTACGGAAGGGTGGATCCTCCAAGGAAGTATCTCTCCAACAATAATTTGATACCAATGCTTCAGTGTCATGGAGTATGCTAAGGGCCTCTTGGATATTATTTTCATTCATATTTAAGGACCCTTCAAGAAAATGAGGCTCTTGCAAATGAACCTCCTCATCTTCTTCCTTCTTGCTTGGACCAACTTCATGAAGCTCAAGTGGTGATGGGGAAGTTGATCTTGTTTCTTCTTCAACTGCTACAAGGTCTTCATTTTCATGTTTAATGGAATTTTGGCTTGCAACAACATTTTGAAATCTAATATCTATGTCACCAACATAGATTTTTGAGCACCCATCAATAGGTATTCCTTCATAGTTAAAGCATCCATCAGTAGATGCTCTTTGTTTCATTTCCAAGGTAGCACATGTCTCAAAATTATCTTCAGTATTTTCAATAAAAACTTCTTCATACTCATGTGATGTCTCTTCATATTTTTCAGAGTCACTTGGGATTGAATTTATATCATCTTCATGTACTACTTCTTCTAATCCACCTATTTCATAACTAGGTGGTTCATGGGTCTCCTCCTTTTGCTCCTTCAAGCAAACTGATGCATTTGTCCCCTTAGTTTTCTTAAAATCAATATATTTTTCCCAACTTTGGATAGCCAAAAATTCGAATCCTTTCATAATATTATTGGTAATGTCTTCAATGATAGGTTCCATACTTATTATTATCTCCTTACCATCATATGAGGTTCTCTTTTCATGCCTAGTCATAGTTTCCCCAAAAAATTGCCTTCTTCTCCTACTTTTTTTTCCTCTTCAACAAAAGCACTTTTGGTTTCAATATATAATTGTGGTACCTGAATTATTTTACTCATAATTATAAGACAACATCAGGTGCCAAGATCATGCTATGACACCACTGTAATGTCCATTTTTTAAATTTTTTTTAAATGACCAATTATTTCACTTTTTCACAATTTTGGCTCTTGACTAGTTTTGATGTCTAGACCTCCAAATTGACCCAAATGCTTCCAAATTTTCTCTGAAGGTACATGAATGATAATATAAATTAAATATAATTCTAATGTATGTTTTTTCACCTCCAAATTACTTCTTCAAACTTTTTTAATGTTCTATTCAAAGTAGGAGTCTTTACTAGCAAATTGGGGCTCCAATTCCCCCTGGGTAATTGCCGGAAATGGATTCACAAATGATCCCAAAGTCACTTGAATTTATGAATAGAGGATAGGTATGTGTAAGGTACCTTTTAAAACTCTCATATGCATCATGTTTCATTTTATATAGGTTGTTATGAATATTTCCAAAACAACTCCCAAGTCACAACTTCGACCCTTGGGGAAAATGCTCCAAATCTTCTCCCAATGCAATAAAAATGAGTAAAATGGATTCCAATGCTTAAGTACTGAACATGATACTTTAAATAAACATTAATTACAGTCCATCCATAATACATTTATTAGATATACATTCCTCCATTCGAAATAATAAGCATTACCATGGAATATATCAAAATGGAGTGGAAATGGTCATTGTTTGCTCATTAAAAGTCATTTTGACATACAAATCTTGGGAATTTTGACTTGAAAATTTATGAGAATGAATAATATATCATATTGAACTTATTACAATGATAAACGGACAATTAAAGGTTCTCCCAATTCTAAATCACCAGCATTACAATGGTTCACAACAAGATAGTGGGGAAATGACACTATTTCTTCATTGTTCAACGTTTTTACATGAATTCTGTTGGGTATTTCGACCTGAGAGTATTCGGAACATGAAATACAGAGAATATAAATTAACACATAATATAATTGGCATTATAATCTTCCCCAAAGAGATCAATATCTCACCCAAAGCGCAATCCCTCTATTGGCATGAATATGGTGTGAAAACTGGAAATAGTTGAGAGAGAGTGCTACAATAGAAGAATCCACATGCTTTACTGTAGCTTACACCTAAAAATAATACTCCATTAAATATCCATGAAATACCTGAGTGGCATTTCCAACACCAACTAGGATGGGAATCTTTCACCCTCGAAATTGGCTTAAGCAAGAAAACTAGTCATCCACTAGCTCTCACAATTCACAAATGATCAAAAGCTTCTTCTTATGGATGATCCCTATATTTTATAAAAATTATTAGTCTTCTAAGGTTCCAAATCCATCCATAAACCAAATCCAAGTCGGATTGGTGTGGCTGCTCATGCTATGCCATGTGGCCTCTCTCTTCACCTTCCCTCTTCTCCCAATTTTGAGTAGGAGCCTCTTGGCCTTCTCCAACTCCCGAATTCGACCTCTAAGATGCTCTATTCAGTCCTGACATGTCCGTATGTCAGCCTTCATATCTGACTTGTGTCATAAATGTCATAGAATCTCCATCATTGGTGTCATAGATGTCATAAATGTAAGGGGAATCTAGCCAAGTGTCCATGAAACCCAATTTGGCTCTTCCTCTCCCATGTAAGTTACAATTCATCCCAAATTCGACCTATTAAGTATATGGATAATTATATTAACCTTATAATCCATCCAAAAACATTAGGCTTCCCATATATTCAAATTTTCAAGAGAAAGATACCATTTAACATAGGAATTCTAGCTAGTGTGGGCCCCATAGTCTCCATGTGTCTTCATGCTTCATTTCCACTTCCATTTTATCTTGTATTTATTTAATGAGATCAATTATTAAATATTTATCCTCTTATAATGTATAAACATCATTTATTACCCCCCTTATTCCCAATCTCAAAGCTTCCACCCCAAACCTTGGAAACTAGTGATTTTCCTCCTTGGCAATTATTTGACTTTTAGCATCCCTTTGACAATTCTCATGAATATGGAAAATGTGATTTGGCCATTGTGACCCAATTCAAAATTTGGGACATTACATCGTCCGATCAGCCAAGTTGCATCAAAAGCAACGCGAGTGACTAGAATAATTAGGATTCAATTTCCTAATTAACCACCTCAGAAGAAAATCCAACGCCTCGATTAAATCATAAATGGTGGAAAAATACCCAAAGGAAGTGGGAAGTACTGGACAATGACCTCGAGGTGCCAATATCTGTTACATCCTAGTGGGTGTATTATGAAAACAGTCTCAGAGACTCCATTCATCCCACACATTCCTTGCGGGTAGCCATAGCGGTTGTTACTTTTGGACATACTCCAAGTACCCCCGGAGTATATTTGGAGTCCCCCCGCCTAATTTAATTCACTCATGTTTTCACATTAATTTAAAACGTACCAAGATACAATTGCACAACATTCACTCCAGCACTTGCAAGCACTCTTAAGTATTTTCGACTCCATTTAAAGGCACTGCTCAACTATTTATTTCTTTCAATCTATATGTGATTGGGTGTCATATCATGCTTATTTGTGATTGTCTCATCATGTTATCTGTTGTTTACAATTGTTAAATCAAAACTCCTAAAGAAATTACTCATTTAATACCATCATCATCTAAGTAACCAGCCTTAGTAACTCGTAGGGTCTACCCCCCTTGGCTTCATTAGGAGTTTTCCTAAACGCAGGATTCAAGAACAGGGTGACAACCTTGACTCGAGACTTACCCCTTAGGACACACCGAGTGGCTTGAAGATTTCTGCCACGTTCCCCCCCAGGTGTGTGAAAGGCGACAACAGGAAGTATGAGGGAATCAACTTAGTGCATCTCAATTTTGTGAATTAAACTTTGGTAAGTCATTGGCAAACATCAAACATATCTTGGAGGAAGAGGGCTAAGCCTCCTTGGTTCTCAAAATCCATGAGTGTCTAGAGAGAACTAGGTGAATCTCCAAAGAAACAAAATAATTGTCCTCTAATCTCATAGTAAGAAGAGCATTGAAATATAGAGTGGTCCTCAACCTGAAGCTATAAGGAGCATATTTAATAAATATAGTGCACCCAAGGAATATGGTGATCTATATCAATATAAAGTTGGTGGGAGAAAACTCTAAGTTGGGTGAGTGGAACCCTCAAGCTACAACGTAATTAATTTTTATTAATGATGATGATGATGAGGACGATGAACGTTATTAATGTTCATTAAGACTAACTCTAGTCCATCAAATCTTAAGAAAAGAGTAAATTACTTGGTTTGTTTTAGAAATTTATTTCCATGCCCAAGAAGAGTGAAGAGAAGCATTCTTAAATCATGATAATTTGATAAGTCAAAAGGTTAGGAAAGTCAATATTGTAACAAATATTTTGAAATTGAGATCTAATGTGGATGTAAGCAAGACATTAAAAGAAATTTATTTTCATATTCAACCCTCATAGTCTCACAAAGATGACAAATTCCATCGACCTGTGACATTTTACAAATTGTCGAATGACCCTTTTTCATTATGAAGCTCATGAAAGTTTGTTCTTATTTTAGCGATGCTGATTTTCTTATTCACACTAGTTAAAACAAATAGATACTTTGGGTCTTTTAGATGATGGTTGATCACCTCCTTATAATATATTATTTTATGTTATACTTGATTCTTTATCACACCACAATTTGTCCTTAAATTTAGATGTAATAATATTTGTAATGTTATCTTTTTCTTGCAAAGTGACATCTTCCTCGAATCCCTATTGATTTAGCCAAGAATTTACATCATTATGGCAACCCCACTTGAACCATGGATGGCTTTAACTAGATTTTGAAACAATCTTAAGAAGTCTCTTGTCTTCCATGTTGTTTATCTAGTTCTTGTACATTAGGTACCTAGTCATAGCCATGCTCTCAATCAAGGAAATAATCTTATTTTATGAGGACGATAGGATATGGTGTATTTCCTTTAATTTTAAAATTATAATTTATAAAACATTTTTGGATTTGCTTTATCTTTCTCTATCATTATCCAAAATGTTGTAGCTCCAAGCTTCACAACCATATAAGATAACAAGAGGGATAAAAATATCAAAGATAAGTTTTTTCTTATCCAAAAGTAAAAAATCCATTGATTTATAATTGCTTTTAAAACTATAATAAGCTTTCCACCTTGCATTCATCATTTTCTCAATATTCTATTTTTAAATAAATTTATAATAAAAAATCAATTCCAAAATATTTAAATAAAATCAATTTACTAAATACATAAATTATCAAATAAATAAATAAACATATCCTATTAAATTATTAAATTGTTTACCAACATCAAATTATATCATACCGGAACACAATATTTACATGTGCTATCTTATTTTCTGCATTTTTTTTTAATGTCTCCATTTAAATGATTATTTTGATCTATTCTACCAATTTTGGAGTCCTCATATTTAAGGGAGTAAACTTTCTACCCGACCATTTGCACCGATCGGACGACCAACAACGTGTGATGTGAAAGCTCGCGTGAACCAAGTTATCCGATCGGTGCAAATGGTCGAGTAGAAAGTTTACTCCATATTTAAGTGGATTGAGGGATGGAGTTAATTGGACAAGTCTAACTACTAAAGGAGATTCAACGAGTGACCCAAGATGTACGTTTTCTTTCGAGCAACCCTCACTCTCACGATGACAAGTCCATGCATTGAACATTCTGAGACACAAAAGTTTGGCACTTGCGGTTAACGAAGAAAGTAAAGGAACATGCAACATGTGGTGCTTTATATAAAAAAAATTAATGAATTATGTTTGAATCTGTATTAATCAAACCATTTTAAAATAAGTTAATTTCATTTAAATATTAATGTTATTAAAAAGTTAATGTTGGTCCATGAGATACCAAGGAATACAATATGTAAATATTGGTTATATGTTAACCAAGAACATATATAATAGGTAAAAACGTTAAAAAATATGAATTTATAATTAAAAAACCATTAGGAAGCATTAGTCCAATGAGATGAAAAATGAAGATGCTAAAAAAGAAAGAGGTTTCTTAGCAAAGGCATGTTGCTCTGAAGAAGCATTTTTAGTTTTCAATTTTGTAAAGAAATATGTGATGGGTGGTAATCATTAGGTATATGACATCTTGTAAGTCTATCCTGTGAGCTTGGAAGCTAGCCATGAGGCTTCCTCCTACTTGTGTCAAAGGGCTATAAATATGAGGTAATCAACCTCATGCATGTTGATTAAAGGAATAGGCCTTTGGTAAGTCATCAACAAAGGTCAACCATCTCTAGGAGGAAGAAGACTAGTAATCTATGGTCCCTATAACCCATTAGTATTTAGGGAGAATCAAGTGAATCTCCATAGAGACAAAAGAACTGTAATTTAATTCTATAATAAGAAGAGCATCGGAATATAAAGTGACTCTCAGACTCAAAGTCTAAGGGGTGTTGATATATTTGTAACTTCAAAAGATATTTTGATGTATATTATCATTGTATGTTATTATACCCCTATTGGATATGTGTTTACCCCCTTGCAGGATGTCTTAATTGTGTCTAGAGCTTGAGGTACAACCTCCGTTGTAAGTCGGGGCAATAGTCCCCAATGTAACATCATGTAATGTGTATTTGGAGTCTCTCTGGGAGAAGCCAGCCTTGTTAGGGAAGACATGTGGGCCCTAGTCTTATGTTTGGTCAGTGACTTGAAAGGGTATAAATAGCGAGGTGATCTCCCTCATTTCTACACACCTCACACTCTCAAGTTCGCATGAGAGAAAGAGAGAAAGAGGAGGAGAGATAGATAGATGTTGAATACTTTCTATTACTACTTTTGATGATCTTACTATTATGAGGAAATTTGTGGGGTTTTCTTCTTTATGGTTTCCTCGGTGAAAATATGTGTGTCTTGTGTATCTTTTATATCTTATGCATCTTGTTGTACTTGTTATTCTTTCAGATAAAGGTCCTAGATAATCTAATCACATCTAAAGAAAATCTAACATGGCATCAGAGCCTCTTTGAAAGAAGACACTTTGCAGCTAAGGAAACTAGGGATTCCTAGTTCAAGGTGTTATCTCCACATATCATCAAGAAAAGAGGGCTAGGCTAACTCGCCTTAGTAGGGCACGTCTTTTGGTGGAGACAGTTTTCAAATTGAAGAAGTTTCATTTTTTACCCTGTCACTAGTGCTGGGAGGAACTAAGCCATCAAGTTTTGGAGGCTTCCCACCTTAGCTTTTAGAAAGTAACATAATTGAGAAACTCACCTCAAGGAGGCACATCTTTATTTCCAAACATAATTCCCAAACTCTACGTTTGGAAAATTAGGGTTTATTTGACAAACCCTAGGTCAACTAGCTCTAGAACCAGGTCAGACACCTCATATAGGTAAGATCTAAATATTTTCTTTTTCCATTTGATTTCTCATTTGAAAAGATGACTCGCCACACTCAGCTTGAGGACAAGTTTGGAGGGGCTGATCATTTTTGAAAACGGAAGTACAAAATGTATCTGATCCTTGAAGAAAATGACTTGGATCACTTCATCACTGGAGAAGTTCCAGAACCAGAGGGAGATAAGGCTAAGGCTGCTCATAAGAGAAGCATGGATAAGGCTAAGAGAATCATTGTAGATTCTATTAAGGATCACCTCATCCTCCATGTGTTTGCATTCAAGACACATAAGGAAGTATATGATGCTTTGACAAAGATGTTCGAAGGACAGAATATAAACCAGAAGATGACTTTGAGGAACCAACTGAAGAATGTTAAGATACAGAACTCCGAGACTATACTGTCCTTCTTCACAAGGGTTTCTCAAATCAAAGAACAACTTGAAGCGGTTGAATAAAATGTTGAAGAAGGAGAAATTGTAATGACTAACTTGAATGGTCTCCCTAGATCATGGGACTCATTCATTCAAGGGATTTGTGCAAGAAGGAAGCTGATCTCTTTAAGTAAACTTTGAGAATAATGTGCACAAGAACAAGCTCGACTCATGACAAGAGAAGAGAAGATGGGAGCAACTGAATATCAATCTCTCGCATTTCACACCAGGAAGAACTTCGATAAGAAGGAGAAATTTCATCACAATAAAAAGAAGGACCATAAACCGAAGAAGAACAAGAGAGCCACTTCAAATGTTCGATGCTATACTTGTGATGAAAATGGACACTTTGCAAGAGATTGTCTCATTAGTAAAAGGAGACACCATGCTCATGTTTCCGAAGATGATGAACCAACAAACAAAATATTCAGATGGGAAAAGGATGATTCAGATGAAGAGTAAGTGCTAATCTCAACACTTACTGGCACTATCTCACACGAAAGCAATGATTGGATTATGGATAATGGAGATTCTAAACGCATGACAGGATACAAGAGATCATTCGTCAATATGTATGAACATGATGACACCTCACAAGGTGAAACTTGGGGATGATTATCAATACCCCATAAAAGGGAGTGGAGAAGCTTCATACAAGCTTGATTCCGTGAAATATTTAAATATGCAGGACATGCTATATGTTCAAAGATTTAAGAAGAATCTTCTCTCCATCTCTGCACTAGATGCAAAGGGAATTAGGGTTTCTTTTGTCGATGGCTAATTTCTGATGTGGCCCATAGGAAAGACAATAAAAGATGCAATGGTGATTGGAGAAGAAGAAGGAGGCTTGTACAAGCTGAAGGGAAAACCTGAACACGAACTGGTTCATGAGTCAATTGAACCAAGTGAATTGTGGCACATAAGACTTGCACATGTGTGCTATAGAGCACTACTAATGGCAAGCAAAGTAGTCTCAGGATTTCCAAAGATCCAGGCAAAGCATGAAGGCATTGGAAAAGGATGTGCACAAGGAAATAATGTGAAGAAGACATTTCCTAGCAGCGAGAGCAAGGCTTAAGGAATACTAGAGATAGTAAACTAGGGTGTATGTGGACCCATGTCTTATAGCTCATTAAGCGGGTATGTGTACTATGTTTCCTTTATAGATGATTTCTCACGTAAAACTTGGGTATATTTATTGAAAGAGAAAAGTGAATTTTTCAAAAGTTCAAGGAATATAAATCCTTGGTCGAGAACCAGAATGATAGGAAGATCAAGACTCTACGCTTAGAGAATGGCGGAGAGTTCACTTCGGAAGAATTCAAGGAACTCTCCAGAGAGTCTAAGATTAAGAGGAAGTTGAACACTCAATAGAATGGGGTTGCAGAACTAAAGAACCAAACCATCATGGAGGAAACAAAGGCTATGTTTCATGACCAGGATCTTCTTATGCACCTTTGGGCAGAGGCAACAAGAACAACTATGTATGTACACAACCGTACTCCTCATCGAGTACTTGACAACAAGACTCTTGAAGAGGCTTTCTCATGAGAGAAACTAGAAGTCAGCCATATGAGAATATTTGGTTTCCTAGTTTACATACATATCCCAAAGGAGAAAATAACCAAGCTCGATCCTTATGGGAGGAAGGGTATATTCATAGGATACAATGATACATCAAAGGCCTATCGAATATACTTCCTAGGATTCAATAAGACAAATATCAGTGGAGATGTAACCTTTGATGAAGACTCAACATACTTCAGATCTAGGAAGTCGAGGAACCTGAAGAGACGAAAGTCCAAGATATGGAAATTGGAGAAGCAATTCCAAAAGATCACGAAATGATAGAACCACAAGATTCGGTAGAGACATTCCTTGAGAAGTACTCCCAAAAGAGGAAACCAACATGGGAACATGAGCTCATATGATAAGCTAAAAGGTATGGTGCTCCAGAGGGAATACATAGAGAGAGAAAGAGGGAAAATCTGTACAATATTTGTGTGGTCGTGCTGTGTGACATCATTAATAGAGAACCTTCCACCTATGAAGAGGTTGCAGAAAAGCAAGAATGGAAGGATGAGATTATCAAGGAATATCAGTTGATCATGAAGAATGATGTCTGGGTGATCATTCCAAGACCAGAGGAGAAGTTTGCCGTGACTTCGAAGTGGATCTACAAGATCAAGCATGTTGCAGATGGAAGCATCGAGAAGTACAATGCAAGGTTCATAGCATGATGCTTCTCACAGAAAGAAGGCATAGACTACGGAGATACATTTGCAACCGTGGAGAGGTACACTTACATTAGGACCATAATTGCTTTGGCAACAGTTATGAAATGGAAAATACACTAGATGGATGTCAAGACAACTTTCTTGAATGGTGTAGTTGAGGAGGAAGTGCACATGGAATGACCATTAGGATTCGAGACACATGAAAGGAAGACCCATGTGTGCAAATTGAAAAAGGAATTATATGGATTGAAACAAGCACCAAGGACATGGTACGATAGGATGGACAACTTCCTAATGATCTTGGGATTTACCAAGGGTAAATCGGATTCCATCCTCTAATTCAAGGTGGAAGATGGAAGATCCGTGATATTCTTGCTATATGTCGATGACTTGTTTCTAACAAGTGAAGTGGAACTCATTACAGATGCAAGGAGGAGACTTGCTACAGAGTTCGATATGAAATACCTAGGTATGATGCACTACTCCTTAGGTACGGAGGTGTGGAAGAGTGCATATGGAATCTTTCATGGGTAAGGGAAGTATGTAGTGAATATTCTGAAGAGATTCATAATGTTGGACTGCGAGGCGATAGCCACACTTATGGAATCTAACTTGAAGCTTCTGAGTGATGCTTCATCTGAGTTGGTTGATGCCATGATGTATCATCAGATGATTGGCTCATTAATGTATCTCATGAATATGATACCATACATATTCTTTGCATTGAACACAGTGAACCAATTCCTAACGGTGTCACGTCCCCTCCCTCCCGAGAGGACACGACTATGACACTGCTGCTATCATTTAAGCGGGGAAACTAGCCCCATGAACATAGTAATAAAATTGCATTGAAATAACATACATACATACACAGATGCATTATACCGCAGAATCAAATTCATCCATTCAAGCATTCAACATGTTCATATAATTCATTAAAACAAACACAGTTGCAGAGGTTAAAGACATAAGAATACTTATCTTGAAAAAGATTTGTCCCGCAACTAGCTATGTCGGTGCAAATTTCCACCCAACCATAGGCCAGTGTGCTAATAAATCTCTCAGCACCACAACCACCCTCGAGTTGGGCATGATTCCCACAAGGAATAAGGGAACAATAGATTGACACACATCAAGACATACATCCACAGTCAAGCCAACATACAGTTGGGTTTCATAGACTGCTAAGGCAACAAGCCAACCACATAGGGGTTCCTTGGACTTACTCAACCAAGCCACAAGAACATCCAAACATAGTCAACCATCTAACGGATGGGTTCCTTGGACTTACTCAGCCAATACAACACCAAGATGAACTTCACAACCAACTAAAAATTCTGGGTATGGACAAAGACGTCCTGGGAGCCAAAATCGGAAATGGAAATTGGGGAAAAACGACCCAGGTGAGAAAATAATTTCAGGAAACTATTAATGGCTTCATAGAGGAAAAAATGACCTCTACAAACCCCCAATTCGTGGATCTATATTCCCAGCCACTAAACATAACCAAAAATGGGTTTGCAACAAAAAAAGGATTGGTAAAATAGGGTAAAACACCCTGGGAACCAAAAATAATTTCAACAAGTGTTCTTGGGAGTTACAAGAGAAAATATGACCATAGAAAACACCAAAAATGTGAATCCTTGTTGCACATGCACTCAACAACAAAAAAACAACTTCCCAGCCATGGAGAAGATGGAGAAATTGCAGAAACCATGAAGGGGAGAGCACAACAAACTCCAGCTACATGTGGGAGGAGAAAACTACCTCTAAAAATCCCTAGAATGTGAAACTCCTCTTCCCATTCACTAAACAATACCAAAAACACATTTTTCCCAGTTGTGGAATGACGAAACAACCACCAAAAATGTGAAGGGAAGAGCCCAGGAGCTCCAATTGTGTGAGAGAGCAAAATGTATGGGTGAATAATGGCTTGGGCCTGCATTTCCAAGCATTTACTTGCCCAAGAAGTCAAAAACACCTTTTCCAAAAATGGGTGGCTTCCCAAATTCGAATTTGACTGCCATACTCTTCCCATCCCCATGCATTAACTAACTCAACCAATTTCTGGCAGAAATAAATGATTGGGCACAAAAGACAAAAAGGGTAGTTGACAGCTTTATGGGTTCCCCCTTAGACATTGGCTTTTCCCCATTGGCTCAAGGTTTGAATATTTCCCCCTCCCTATCCCTTGTGAAATCATGCTCCCATCTCTTTAACGTTGCGGCAAATAGCTAGTTGTGGTATTTTTATTAATTTGGATTTTTACATGATGTCTCCAAATATATTGTTCCTGGCTAGCACATAAACCATTGGCATCGATTTTAATTTTTGAAACATAAAACATTAAATCCATGGTGGGGCCTTTTCATTGAGCTCCACACCACGATTTATTAATGCTATTTACATCATATGCAATTCAATACCGTGGGGTCAAAACCAGGGTGTTACAAACGGATCCGAGACATGTTCACCTGGTAGTTGCAAAGCATGTTCTGAGGTACCTAAGAGGTACAGTGGATTATGGGATCAAATATGATGCGAATCAAAAGATTAACATATATGGCTATGTTGATTCAGGATGGGCAAGTAGCGCCACTGACAGGAAGAGCACCTGAGGCTATTACTTCAGTTTGAGATTTGGCATGATCTCCTGGTCCAATAGGAAGCAATCATGTGTGGCCCTGAGTACATCCAAGGCATAGTATGTTGTTGCTTGCTCCGCTAGTTGCGAGGCAGTGTGGCTGCAAAATCTATTGTCTGAATTATTTGATCTCCAGTTGGACGTGACTTGTATCTTCTACGGCAATCAGAGTTGCGTGAAGCTATCAAAAAACCCAGTGTTCCATGACAAGTCGAAGCACATCAAGATCAAGTTCCACTACATCAGGGATATGGTGTAGAGAGAAGCAGTGAAGCTCCAGTACGTGGAAACAAAGGAGAAAATAGTCGATGTGTTGACCAAGCCTGTAGCGAGAGTGAATTTCAAGTACTTCAGAGAAATACTTGGTGTGATCCGGATTGATATCCCTCAAAAGAGGGAGTGATGTATTCTAGCATAGCTAGAGAGACAGGTTGTCTGCGCGTAACATCCTAGCTAAGTTCGTAGGTATCTCAGACGTAATCAGTCCCGTAGGTTATCATTGGATAAGTCCTGGTGAAGCTCATAGGTTATCCATGGATGTAATCAGTCATGATGTGTTCTATGCTAGAAATAGATGATGCATGATATCTCACATGGGAAATGTGACAAGTTGTTCAAGCGGTAAAAATCCTAGTGAAGCAAGATGCTCGGACGTAATCAGTCCTCTAGGTTGCCCTCGGATTTAATCAGTCCTGGTGAAGCTCGTAGGTTATCTGTCCTGTGACAGGTTATTCAAGTGTAAAATTAGACCCGGTGTGGTACGTAGGTTACTCGAATGTAATACGCCCTATGGGTTGTCTGAGTGTAAAATGAGAACTAACATGGTATGTTGATTACTTGGATGTATTACGCCTCGAAGGTTGTCTAGACATAAAATATCGTGAATGCAGGTTGTTCAAATGTAATAAGCCCTTGAGGTTGAACAGAGAATTTAAAAGGTCCCGATGTAGCAGGTTTTTTGGTCATAATTCGTCCTTACATACGTATATATGTGTGTGTGTTCCCATGTTGAGATGATAAGGTCATGAAGCATGAGAGGTGCACCTAGGCGATTCTACTCATAGAACACAGGTTGGTCGTGCAAAGATGTAATGCACTGTGTGTGCTCTTAGGTGATTCTCGCATACTCGAAGCTACAGGTTGTCTTAATGATGTGAAAATTATCTTGGATTACTACTATGGTGAAAGAACGCAGGTTGTCTGCATCTAAATCTTTTTTCTTTGTCTTGATTTATGTAGGGAAAAAGAGATGAATTGGATACGATGAGATGAAGGTAGGAGATGCAGGTTATTACCGTGGCAATGTAAAGAAGGTCCTAAACTGTTCCTACAAGAAGGATTCCTCGAGATGTGATGAAGACATGGATGAGGACTAGGCCTACACCTAGTCGAGAGAGGGATGACTTTGTAGAAACTGCTAATTACAGATAGTACCGATCGATGATCAATAATAAGAATATGATGGCAACAACTATGATGATGAATCTGTGACTCTGTGATGATGACTATGCGATGAAGACTTAACCAGATGTGTCGATGACTGTGAAGAGAGAGAATACCTTCCTAGTTAAGAGGGAATGTTGACGTATTTGTAACTTCGGAAGATATTCTTATGTATATTATCATTGTATGTTGTTGTACCCCCACTGAGGGTGTGTTTACCCCCTTGCAGGATGTCTTAATTGTGTCTAGACATTGAGGTACAACCTCTGTTGTAAGTCGGGGCACTAGTCCCAAGTGTACATAATGTAATGTGTATTTTGAGTCTCTCTAGGAGAAGTCGGCCCTGTTAGGGAAGACATGTGGGCCCTAGTCTTATGTTTGGTCACTGACTTGAAAGGGTATAAATAGGGAGGCGCTCTCCCTCATTTATACACACCTCACACACTCAAGTTCGCATGAGAGAGAGAGAGAGAGAGGAGGAGAGATAGATAGCTGCCGAATTCTTCTTATTACTGCTTTTGATCATCTTACTATTATGAGGAAGTTTGCGGGGTTTCTCCTTTATGGTTTCCCCAATGAAAATCTGTGTGCCTCGTGTATCTTTTATATTTTATGCATCTTGTTGTACTTATTATTCTTTCAGATAAAGATACTAGATAATCTAATCAGATCTAACGAAAAACTAACAAGGGGCATATCTAGCAAATCTAGTACTCCTAAGGAATAGAGTGATCTATCTAAATACAAAGTTGGTGAGAATAAACTCTAAGTTGAACGAGAAGGATGCTCAAGTTCCAAGGTTATTCATGTTTGTTGTATCCAAAGGGTTAAATAAACCCATCACTACACTTACAATACATGTTTAACTAGTATTGAAGTTTGGGAGAAACAAACTCTATAAGCTCAAGCATTTTAAACAAAAGTTAGGCTACAAATTTCTTTTATTTATGTCTCTCTTGGAGAGAGTGAGAGCGTCCATTAGAAATCTATGCAAAGTTGGTTTATTAATATCAAAGTCTACGAGATAAAGCAATAAAGAAGCTCTCAAATACCAAGACGAATCAATCTCGCTATCCACTTGCTCCCTAAAAGCGTTGAGAGAAAGATATAGATATCTTAAAAAGATTCCTCGCGAAGTTTATGTATCATTTAAAAAAAAAAACCAAATAAAGCAATGTGAAGTTGTGTTAAAATCTTAAAAAAAATATCATAAGCATTAATTGTTTGACATGGAAATATTTAGATAACATAATGACAAACACTATATGAACTTTTTTATTTAATCATCAAGATACGATCCCAATTCGTATACCTCGATAAAAAAGTTGGTAGGAAGAGTAAGTAAAAGAACCACATATTTAATCTAAAATATACTTCTTAATAATAATAAAAAATATTTTAAACTTAGTTATGGTTATATCATCATCCATTTGGTGGCCTTGAAAGAAAGATACAAATGAATACAAATACTAAGAATTATTATTATACAATACCAAATTTTTCGAAATTTCATTTTAGTCAATGTTAAACAAATACCAAATTCTTTAGAAGTTTCTATTTGAAATTTAGTGAAAGAATTATTATTATACAAATACCTAAGCCTTTATGACCATTCAAAGAAAAATTTAAATGGATACAAATACTAAGACTTGTTATACAAATAACAGTGGCTTTAGAAGTTTCTTTTTGAGAGTCAATGTTATACAAATACCAAATTGTTCGGAACTTTCTAGTGAGAGTTAGTGAAAGAACAAAAATTCGAAGGTAGCTTTAGGTTTATAAAGTTGTGATTTAATATTATATGTTTTTTTTTTCAACTTTAAATGGTTATAAAATTAGTTCATTTGAAAAGAAAATTTGTCATTCTTAACATTTACAAAAATATTTATTAATTTAGAATGTCATAATTCGTTTAAAATTTTATTATATTAAAAAAGACATTGACTTTAATTTTTTTATAAGATTAAGTCTAGTCAATTTTAGATTAAGTGTTTATTTTTAGTGGTTGCTATTGAGAAAGATATAAAAATGGAACTACTTGTAAATGGAAAATATTATCTAAAATTTTCAAAATAGTTATTTGAACATAAACAACTTTCAAAAGAAAGAAAAACCAAACATAACCTTTCAAAATTTTAAGCAAGATGTAACTTTTTAAAGAGATTACTATAACCAAAGCAAACAATTCTTTATAATTTTCATTAGATAATACAAATGAAAGCAATATAAACTTTTCTTTTATGAAAACACTCCCTAAAACATCAATCTACCCAAAAAATTCCTAAATGAACCAAAAACAAAATGATTTCATGCAAAATTCAATATTATTATTTTTATTTAGGGCCTAATAAAAGAACACACAAAAATGATGATTTTTAAGGTTTAAAAATAAGAATTTTAAAAATCTAAAAAAGATCCAGATCCTTAGCAGACATAATAAACCTAAAAAACAATTTTTTCTTAAATGTTTACCCTATTTTTTGGCCAACATACGCGCCCTACCTGATCCGTCGGACCTCAACTTGTGTGCATTAAAAGTTTGTGTTAAAAGAATGCGTTCAACATGTTAATTAATGGAACAACATTAACAGAAATTAAATATTGAAAACAGATGGCAAACAAACTGATAAACAGATATAAAGAAGCACAGAATCAGAGCGTCAGAAACAGAAGTTGATAACGGAGTTCACCCCCTCCACTGGGCTACGTCTCCGGGTCCCTCTCCAATGGGTAACGATCCAATTAATGGTACAAAATGGTTCTGGAAACAACTTCAGCAACTGTAAACAAAATGCTGTACAAAATCTTTAAGACCTTTCTCTCGAAATTACAATCAGCATTCAAAGACAAAGAAAGCTAAAATATAATAGAGAATGTCGACTTCTATAGCACAGCATCTGGACACTTCGCAACAAAATTGATCTCTAAGCTTCTCATAACAGAGAAATGATACTCTGCGCTCTAAAACCATCTCCCCCCCTTCTCGGTGGCTAGCCTCCTCTATTTAAGAGTTCAGCGGGAGGGATAAGTAACCGATCCGATTCCATCATCTCAGCTGTTATCTTTTTTATTATTGTTACAACCATACACTAAGCTGAACCATGCAATTCAGCCAAATCGCTATCTAAGTGTTATGGTACCACGATGTTCCATATTCCTGAAACGTTGCAACCAACTCCACACACATATGTTGACTCACAACACGTTGCAATGACCATTATGCACATATATTGCACCATACCATAGCGTCACACGTAACGTAACCATTTGATGTCACCACTAACTTCGCGATGTCGCAGCAAGTGTGATAAGTCTGTCGCAGCTAAGTCTATCACAGCAGTGTGAAAATTCTGTCGCAGCTAAGTCTGTCGTAGCTAATTCTGTCGCAGCTAATTCTGTCACAGCAGTGTGATAAGTCTGTCAAAGCTAAGTTTGTCACAGCAGTGTGAAAAGTCTGTCGCAGCTAAGTCTGTCACAGCAATGTGAAAAGTCTGTCGCAGCTAAGTCTGTCACAGCAGTGTGAAAAGTCTGTCGCAGCTAAGTCTGTCACAACAGTGTAAAAAGTTTGTCACAGCTAATTCTGTCACAGCAGTGTGAAAATTCTGTCGCAGCTATATATATGAGTTAAAACATATGTTATGTTCTTTGAACCATAGATTAAATACCATTGTACCATATTGGATCAGTTTAATTTTTGAAGATGAATAATCCACCAGATCATTCCTCCCCATTGGAGAGCTTTTGGACCACCAAAATCCTGAATCATTATGCAAGTAAGTGAGGGTATAGCTCCCTCACTTTTCCAATCTCCATCCATTTTGCTTTGCTAGGATGCGTGCCTTTAAGCCCCACTCGAAGGTACATAGCATTCCCCCTTCGTGAAGTCCTTACATTTCTGTCAAGAATAACATCATCCTGCAACTCAATCATATATTCAGGTGCCATATCATCAACTGAAGGAATCTGTATGTTAGTTTCCTCATCCATGATCATAGGAGGCTCATACAATTTAAGATTCTCAACATTGACAACTGAATAAATTTGCATGTATGGAGGTAAATTCAAGCGAAAATCATTAGTACCGATATTTTCCAAGATCTCAAAAGGACCATACCTGATAGGCTTTAGATTTTTACCTTCACCTTTCATTCTTTATTTGGTGATATGTAACCAAACTCTATCACCAACCTGAAATTGATGATCAACTCGATGCTTGTCATGCCTGGCTTTGTACTTTGCCTAGCTCTTCTCCAACTGTTCTTGAACTGCCTGTTGCACTGCTTGGATTCTCTGAATGAACCGTAGCGCTTTATCTGCATCATGATGTCCATCCACTGCATCTTTGCCAAAAGAGAATTCCATCGATGTTTTTGGCAAATAACCAAAAGAAGTTTCAAAAGGAGATTTTTTTCATGGAAGAATGAACTACATGATTGTAGGCATGTTGTATATACTGCAACTGCTCATCCTAGAGTTTAGGATGTTTACTACAATATCCTCTAAGCACCTGAACCACTGTCCTGTTTACTACCTTTGTTTTCCCATCGGTCTGTGGATGAAAAGCTGTACTTTTCTTTAGTTTAGTGTCCATAAGCTCCCATAAAGTCGACCAAAATTCTCCCAAGAACCGGGAATACCGATCAGATACAATAGACATGGGTAGCCCAAAATGTACCCAAACATTCTGAAAGAATAGGTGAGCTGTTTGTTCAGCAATGATCTATTTGTTACATGGCATTAAGATACACATTTTGCTGAATCTATCCACAACAACATATAGATAATCATGCCCTTTTCTAGACATAGGTAGTCCTCCTACAAAGTCCATAGAAATGCTTTCCCAAGGACGAGAAGAAACTGGAAGAGGTGTGTACAAACCCAATTTCCTATTGCTAGGCTTACTCGTTGCACACATAACACAACCTCTTATGTATTTAGCTACAATTTCTTGCATTTGAGGCCAATAACAATGATTCTGCAATACAGACAATGTTTTACTTACTCGAAAATGTCCTACAATCAATGAACTATGTGCCTCTCGGATCACATGCACTCTTTCTTTCTCTGGAATACAAAGTTTACCAAGATGATACAAGAGTTGATTATGCACATAATAGTTTTCTTCCTGTTTACCATGTGTTAGTGATGCATATACTTTCTTAAAATCTTTATCTCCTGCATACTGTTCAATATAACTTTCATGTGTTAATGAACTGTTTTGAAGAATGATGGAGGCATTCGTAGGAGGCCTTGATAACATGTCTGCTACTTTATTGTGAATTCCCTTCTTGTATTTAATTACGAGATGAAACTATTGTAAGAATCCCATCCCATGCCTACTTTGTTGTATTTTAGTTTGAGATTGCAAATATTGAAGTGGCTGATGATCAGTATGTATGACTGTTTCTTTTCCCATAATATAATGTTTCCACTTCTTCACACTCTGTACTAAAGCATACAACTCTTTGTCATAAGTCGGATAGTTACTTACCGCAGTAGAGAACGTTTCTGAATGGTAACAGAATGGCTTCCTCCCTTGCATCAAAACGGCTCCCATGGCAAACCCGTTGGCATCGGCTTCGATCTCAAATGGCTGCTACAAATCTGGCAACGTCAGAACTGGGGCTGTGCTGATCCTTTCCTTCAAAGTTTCGAAGGCTCTCTGATGTTTGCCTCCCCACTGGACAATTTCTTTAATGCTTGTCAACGCATGTAATGGAGCAACAATGGAAGAAAACCCAGAAATGAATTTTCTCCAATACTGAACCGCACCCAGAAAACTTCTGATTTCAGTAACGGTGTTAGGCCGTGGCCAGTTTACAATGACAACAACCTTGGCTGGGTCCACTCACAGGTGGCCTCCACTAATAATATGGCCCAAATATACTAAAGAAGTTTTAGCAAACTCACATTTAGACATTTTTACATAAAGCTTCTCCTTCTTCAGTACATCTAAAACTTTCTTCAAATGTACAATATGCTCTTCCCAGGTTTTGCTAAACACAAGGATATCATCCAAATATACAATTACAAAATCATCAATGAATGGTCGAAAGACATCATTCATGACCCACATGAAAGTAGCAGGAGCATTACATAGCCCAAAAGTCATTACAAGCCATTCATACAAACCCTGTTTTGTTTTAAACGATGTTTTCCAGGCATCATTTTCAGCAACACGGATTTGATGATACCCACTACGCAGATCCAATTTTGTAAAATAAATTGCATGTTTCAACTGATCAAGCAAATCATCAATGCAAGGAAGAGGATACCTATTTTTAATGGTGATTTTGTTAAGGGCCCTGTAGTCGATACACATCCTCCATGACCCATCCTTATTTGGAACTAAGACTATAGGAGAACCGCAAGGAGAAGTGTTGGGCCAGATGACCCCCTTCTCAATCAACTCCTGAACCTAATTCTTGATTTCCTCATTCTGCATTACAGACATCCAATACATGGCTATGTTCGGGAGTGGCACATCCTGCTGCAAATGTATCTCATGTTGAATCTCCCTCTTCGGTGGTAACCCCTTCGGATCTTGAAACAAATCATCATACTCAGAAATAATTTCAATCAGTTCAGATTTCTGTTTAGGGTCACATCCTTCAAAAGATTTAGAGATCTCATCATTTTTTACCTTAACCATCATTAACACAAAATTCTTACTAGCATTTACCAGCCTCTTCATTTGTCCCGCAGAAACTATTGCTAGGTTTGTTCTTGGCTTATGTGCTCGTACAATATAATCTACACCATCTTTAAAAAGATGATACTTATTCTGCTCTCTATAAAAGACTGCTTTCCGGTCATACAGATATGGACTCCCAAGTACAATTCCACAAATGTCAAGTGGCACTACATCTAGTTCTACCTCATCTATGAACTTTTCAGTAACTGCAAACTTCAATACACATTTCTTTGAAACTTGTAACTGTGTGTCGTTAGTAACCCAACCAAGAGGATAGGGCTTTTCATGAGGCACAGTAACTAAATGCAATTTCTTAACCACTTCTTCTGATATCAGATTTACTTGCGAACCACTATCAAACAATGTATCAATCTTTGTATAATTTGTAATGACACGAACATGAAACAGTGCACTCCTATCTTTATCATTTTGCTTAGAATTAGATGGCAGGTTTGTACTTGCACTAGAACTTGATTTTGCATCAATGGGAAGTGAGATACTTTTGTTGGATTCCGACAGCTGCAACCTTTGTTTCATCACCCGAGTCAGATCCCAAGTCTTGAAAAACTGCTGTAGTATCTTTTTCTTTGCCTTTATCCTTGTTTCCTCTGAACTTCTTTGGCCTTAACTCTGGATGAAGTTTCCAACACTTAGATACATCATGTCCCTTCTGACAATGCGAACATGTAGTCTTTTCACCCTCTTTCTTAACAGTAGCCATCTTCTTTTTCCCCTTATCTTAACCTTTCGATTTGCTGTCAAATTTAAAAGATTTCTTCCCAAAAGTATCATTAGCATGCTTACCCCTGGCTTCTAAATGGGTAGCTTGAACACATACATCATCCAAATTACTGGGGTTAAACATCAACAAAGTATGTCTCAAATAAGAATGCATGCCACCAATGTACTTAAGAAGAGTTTCCTGTGTATCTAATGCAACATTCAATGCAATAGCCCTCTTTCTGAATTCATGAGTATAATCTTGAATGCTTTGATATTTAGCTTGTCTAAACATTTTCCAACCCATGGTTAATTGTTGGATATGGCCTAAAGGATAAAATTGCTTCCTTAATACTTCAATGAATTCATTCCAAACTGAAATAATTTTACCATTCTTTCGGAGATCTTGTTAAATCTTGCTTTCCCACCAAGTAAGAGCCATTCCACTCATTCTCAAAGTGGCCAATTGAATCCTAGAAGGGTCATCATTAATGCCCTGCACCCTGCAATATACTTCACGCTGCTTGATCCAATTGTCTAACTTTTCAGCATCTAAATCTCCATTATAAATTGGTAACTCAAACTTAACATCCAATTTGAAATAAGGCATATTAGAATTTGTATTAGCATTATGTGAATGAGAAGCATGAGAAGAAGAGAAAGTTTGAGTAGTATCAAGAGGATCACCATCACCTCCTACTCCTTTACCCTTTTCTTCCTTCTTCACTTCTGCATCTTTGGATGAAGATCCTTCTTCTTTCTTCTTCCTTTCTGCTTGCTCATTGAGTAGAATTTCCATCATGGATTTCATGCTCATAAAAGCCTCTAAAAACTCAGATTCAGAAATAACAGGTTTTTCCCGTTCTGTATGTCCTTCTTCTTCCCCTCGTGGAGAAGACATGGTTCTTGAGAATGTTTTCCTTGAGCCAATCTCAGGATCTTCTTCAACTAATTCTCCTTCACCACGCTTTAACCTAGACCTGGTAAGCATTCACAAACTTGCACAAGTAGTCAACCAGCTCTGATACCATAGCATGATCCGTCGGACCTCAATTTGTGTGCATTAAAAGTTTGTGTTAAAAGAATGCGTTCAGCAGGTTAATTAATGGAACAACATTAACATAAATTAAATACTAAAAAAAGATGGCAAACAAATTGATAAACAGATATAAAGAAGCACAGAATCAGAGCGTCAGAAACAGAAGTTGATAACGGAGTTCACCCCCTCCACTTGGATACGTCTTCGGGTCCCTCTCCAATGGGTACTGATCCAATTAATGGTACAAAATGGTTATGGAAACAACTTCAGCAACTGTAAACAGAATGTTGTACAAAATCTTTAAGACCTTTCTCTCGAAATTACAATTAGCATTCAAAGACAAAGAAAGCTAAAATATAATAGAGAATGTCGACTTCTACAGTACAGCATCTGGACACTTCGCAGCAAAATTGATCTCTAAGCTTCTCATAACAGAGAAACGATACTCTGCACTCTAAAACCATCTCCCCCCCTTCTCGGTGGCCAGCCTCCTCTATTTAAGAGTTCAACGGGAGGGATAAGTAACCGATCCGATTCCATCATCTCAGCTATTATCTTTTTTATTATTGTTACAACCATACGCTAAGCTGAACCATGCAATTTGGCCAAATCGCTGTCCAAGCGTTATGGTACCACAATGTTCCATATTCCCAAAACGTTGCAACCAACTCCACGCACATATGTTGACTCACAACACGTTGCAATGAATGTTACGCACATATGTTGCACCATACCATAGCGTCACACGTAACGTAACCGTTTGATGTCACCACTAACTTCACGATGTCGCGGCAAGTGTGATAAGTCTGTCACAACAGTGTGAAAAGTCTATCGCAGCTAAGTCTGTCGCAGCTAATTCTGTCATAGCAAAGTCTGTTGCAGCTAAGTTTGTCACAACAATGTGATAAGTCTGTCACAGCAGTGTGAAAAGTCTGTCGTAGCTAAGTCTGTCACAACAGTGTGAAAAGTCTGTCGCAGCTAAGTCTGTCACAATAGTGTGAAAAGTTTGTCGCAACTAAGTCTGTCACAGCAGTGTGAAAAGTCTGTCACAGCTAAGACTGTCACAACAGTGTGAAAAGTCTGTCACAGCAGTGTGAAAAGTCTGTCGCAGCTATATATATGAGTTAAAGCATATGTTATGTTCTTTGAACCATAGATTAAATACCATTGTACCATATTGGATCAGTTTAATTTTTGAAGATGAATAATCCACCGGATCACTACCTTAAGGCAACCATCATGTATAACAATGGATATGGGATGTTCATATGCACCTTAACTGAAGACATCCTACCTATACGCATCCCACACTTGTGAAATGAGTATTTTCAGGATGTATATCTATACATAGGAAAGATGTGTATCTACACACTTCCATGCATGAGTGAGGTGACAAAGATTTTTTTTCAAAAGAAACATAAAATATTTTTGTATTTTCTAAGTTAATGCTTGCAAGAAAAAAAAAGTACGCAAATGCTATACTATGTTTCGTTTAATGCTGATTAGAAAATAAAGAAACAAGCAAACAAAAGAAACTATTTTTTTAACGTCTTGTAAAATACAATCAAATACAAAAGTTACAAAGAAAAACAAATCTTTTAGTGTTTTTCTTTGATGATATGAACAAAATACAAAAAAAAAGAGCAAACTGAAACCTTTATGAGATTCAGATTGCTAAGAAAAGTCACAAGCAGTCCAAACCAATAACAAATAAATCTTGAATAAGAGCCCTACACTGAACACTTTTCTTATGGTTTATAAAAATATTGCTTACTGAATAAAACAGGCAGGTAATAGATTAGAATCAACTTAAGATCAAGGAACCCACATTTCCCAGTTTTGAATTACAGAAAACTGAAAAATATGAAAAATGGTCATACATGCCCTATATGAAGATAGTTCATGTATAAGTGCTCGTGTAGTGCTTAGTCCGCGTATAAGGAGAAAAATAGGGAAAAAAAAAACTGAGCATTCTATAGGAAAAATTCATGTATGTCTAGTCTGTAGCCTACATATGACTGTTGGAAAAGGAAAAAATTAAATCCCAGATTGCCTAAAACCAAGTTTTCTTCCTATAAGGGCTCTAAGATGAAAAGCTACTAATCTAAAACCAAAAATTACAGAAAAAACATTAACAAACACATAAGAAAACAACGAGAAAAGAAAAAACCCTAGACTAACCAAAGATGGAAAAACTCCATAGCAGAGTCACCATTCTTGTTTCGAGAATATTTACAAACCTACTAATATTTGGGAGGAATCACCATAGATCGATGCTAATAAACAATTTAAGCATTCCTTCCAATAAATGCAACCTAAATCAATTTACAATTCAAATAGAAATTAAAAAAAAAGGGATAGATTTCCTACCTCGGGTCCAACGTTTGTAGAAGATCCCTTTTTCACATTTCATTGTATATTTAATAATCTACAGTTATAAACACAAACAAAGATATAACTAGATGATCACAAAATATTTAACTGCAAATAAACGTGTTTAAAAACCACAAAAGCACTCGTTAATTAGCAAGAGTCACACTTCGAATGCTTTGGTTTGCACACACATCCTGTAGACATTCTCCACAATCTCCATTACACTGAGTTGACACACACAACTTGTGGATCGAAATAATATTCACAACTCATATTCATCTTCAACATAACATTACAAAATCATTCTATCAACATTAGAAGCTCGTCTTTTAAAAAATTGATTGCAACCAACCCCAAAAATACCAACCCATTACATAATTTTTATAGGCTCTACCGGTCGACTTTACATACGCACCCACTACCCCAAAAGTGGAGAAATATTCTAACTAAATCACCGAATTTACCATCGGACTTTATCAAAATGTTTACTTTTCCCCCAAATTCTATCCAAAATTTCGGAGCTAATCAATTCAACACTCGCTCCATCACAACCCCATTCACACATTGACTAGACTCCAAAACTTAGAGACCAAAATTAACCAAAATTTCCTAGGGATAACAGGTCATCAATACTCACATGTAGCCTGTCATGATGCACTTAATATGGAAACGTCTAGTGTTTTCAACTTAGATAAAAAATATTGAAAGATTTTTCGTCACTTTCTTGATCTGCCGATGAAATTCCACTTTAACCTTGACAACCCCTTCGACAATTTCAGAACTGATATTTTCTGAAACATCCACCATAATAGCATTGATCCAAGTCATGCCTAGGTGCACGCTGGGGACAAGAGTCGACTAAATGAGTCGATCACTGTTATGGCGGAAGCATATAAATAGAACAAGTAAAGTAGGAAAGACACTAGCTCGACATAAAGCATGTAATAGTCCAAAAATTTGTAAAAATTTAAAAATTTGCAAGTAACATTAAATATTCGTAGTCATCACTGCCTATGAATTAATAACTGCTAATGGTTACTTTAAACATTATCAACTAGAATTGAACCTTTTGTAAATCTCTAGTTCTGTGTATTGATTAGTTTGTCTCAGATGATTCTTTGTTAAGGATTTGATTAGCAGTTTAAGATTTGGAATTATAGGAATTGAAACCTATGTCTAAATCTTAATACTAAGTATGTTTTTACTGTCTTATGACAAGTAGGAAAGAACTTCAGTTGAGATCGAGGCTTACTTAGTTTATAGCTAATACAGTGAAGTGATGCTTCTGTTACTGGTCTTTTATAGGTAAGAAGTTTTGTTACCAGTTTTCCAGATCGAGATTATCATCTCAACTAGCATATATTAAAATGCTATATAATTATTTGTTTTACAGCTTGAGCAATGTAAGAGGTATCGTTGATGTTTATTGTTTAGAATTTCCATATTGATAGTAATAACAATATTTTACTAAACTAAATTTAGCTCAGTTACTCTTACCATAACAAAACTTGTGTGTTTAACTTTCCTCCTGCTATTTTCAGTTTTAAGCCTGTATGTAACTCTAGTGAAAAGCATCTCGTAAAGCAAGTTCCTTTGTTTATATATTTGTTACTGAAATAATCTCCCAAGTTTTTGTTTCTTCAAAAATCGTGCTAACCTAGGAAACCCATGATCCGAGTAAGAACATTAAGTATATTGTCTGAAGGATATGCATAGAATTAGTACTCAATGCATAAGATAGATTTAAGCTATTTTAGTACTTATTAGTTAAATATGCACTAATATAACTTGTGTTTCTTTAATCTATAGTGTTATTACTTCTTAAGTAAAGAAAGATGAATTATCTTCTATAGGAAATCAATCCTTTTATTCCTTTGTATCAATTCTCATCTCTGCAGGTATTACTAGGAGAAAAACAACATCCTAGTACCTTTATTCATAATAACAATTAGTTATTTAAGTCAACATGTTAACTATGCATCTTTCTATGGTTTCAAGAGTATATAATTGATTTCTTTGTTATATTTCCTCAACTTGCTACAAGGTATATTCATTATACGATTTAACCTTGGATAGTTTCTTGCTTATGTTTTCTTAACATTACAAAGGTTATGAACCATACTAAATCTCTAGTATGACTACTACCTATTTTCTTTAATTGTTAGGGATATCACCATAAACATTGACCATGTAGAAGGGTAAAATAATTTATAACTAAGTTATAATATAATTTTATTGATTATTTGCAGGCTACATTGAAGGACTTTTGAACTATATCCAAAACCCACATTTTGCAAAGATTTTTCTATGCCACATGGTCGCTAACCGATGGTTAGGTTTTATTGTTGACTTTGGGCGATATTAAAGGGTTCTAAAACCCTAAAAATCACATACTTACCTAGTTCTTTAGCTCTACTACGAATGTTTGAGCGGAAAGCTCACAGCCGCAAGGTTTTTGCTGTCAAAATATAATCTATGTGTTATGGGCTTCCTTTGTGCCCAACTTGGTTCTTCTGCACTGAAGGATTTACGTGTTGCAACTTCCTGCAGTGCTTGACCCTCTTTGGACGTTGTTACCGCACCTGTCACACACCCCAATTTTGTAAAATAATGTTATTTGTTTTAATTTGATTCCCAAGACATTATGTTAAATTTAATGCTAAGTTGAAACTGATGACTCAATAGAGTAAAAAGACGTGGAATGTAATTCTGAATATTTTATTTTTAATAAATAAAAAGTGGAGACAACAGCTTGGGAGAGCTGTTAATAACAGTGTTACTGGTCAAACTGGTGGAAGGAACTAGGTGGAGAGCAAAAAGATAAGTGGCAGCATCCTGAAACACTTCCTATGTTGTAGGTGGCAACTTTCCTACATTTGGGGTCATGATCCCCCAAGAAAGTGGGATCAGAGCAGGTGGCTCAATTAATGACAACTAACCCAAAAAGACCTAGGCAATCTTTTAAAAATGCCCAATGTAGAGAGCTGAGGCTGCTCATATATTTTCCAGGAGAAGAATCATTCAGGGGGAATGCACTTCAAGGAATTCATTGGGAAAAGGGAAACTGTAAGGAAGGTGTTTGAGGGATAAACTGCAGCAACTTGATCTGATACAACTTTTTAGCTGAGAGATTTGATTGACGAGTTCAGGTTTGGTATTGAGTCTCAGGACTAGTACTTGGTTATTTGCTCAACCTAGTTCCATCCAGGGAGACCAGAGCAAGCTTGGGGGTCTTGAGGAGTCGCTGTTTGAACGCTCTCCAGGAGTTGGTAGGGAGGAACGAACTCCCATTGCTGTTGTCGACCAAGCTTTAAGAACAGGTTCTGCTATCTATTAATTTCTGTGTTATTATCTGTGTGTGAATGAATGATGCATTTGTAGGTTATGATGTAAACTTAGAGGATAGAATATCTTAGCTTGTTTAGTAATGAATTTATTCTTGATGAAAAATAAATCTTACCTGTGTTTTTTCCCATCTGGACTAATCCAGATCGTACTCTAGCACAGGTGGTTTATTTAAATGAAGAAAGTATGATGTAAATATAAAATAAGATGTTAGCTTGATTATTAGAATGTTTTTCTTTTATTTGTTATCAGAAGAAATATTGTTATGTACATAGAGTAGTGTTAGACCTAGACTGTGAATGTTAGATTATTAGAAAAAGAAAGTAAACTATATCATCATACTAACAGTAGTATGTTTTGGTAGATGAAACAGTTCTCTATATAGCATTCATTTCTGTAATCTTTATATCTATTTTGAAACAAAAAGGAAAAGAATATGATAGTTAAAATGTATAGTGTTAGGTTAAATAAAAATGCCTTTCAGCTCTACAGTTCTTTTCTTTTCCTATTGTAGAATAAATAATTACTGTAATATTAGCAACCAAACTATGAGTAAGGATAGAAAAACTTTGATTTAATTCTAAAGATAAAAATAGATGGTTTAAGATTTTATTTATGATTGATAATGCAAATAATTCATTCATCTTATCTAGCTGAACTTACGCAAGTTCTACAGCTACTAACCTGTTTATTTAAGGAATTTAAACAACACTACTAATTATTTAAAAGAAAGGAATACAGTTAATTTGTTATTACCTTTATTTATAAATTCTAATGTTATAATCTAAATAGGGTAATATAGATACAAGAGGAATTCTTTATAAATTATTTAATATAGAAAGCATAAGAATATAACAATAAAATACTTTCTCATTATACACCTATAAATAGAGTAAGTACAAAGATAATGGATATAATTATAGGAACAGTATTTGTTTGTAAGTAAAATAACATTCATATCCCATTATAATAAATATTAAGTAAATATAAATTTTGTACTTTAAAGATGTAACTATCAGTTACATAAGTACAACTCTAAGAACATTAAATTACTTATTTTCTGGAGGTTAACAAATATAAAACAATATTTAAAACTTTATTAGAATAGAGTGAATTAAAGCAAGATAATATAAAAACAATATACAGCTATCCTAAATAGGTAACATTAAAATAATTTACAGGGAAAATTCAATGTAATAACTTGCAGGAGATAAACTAACAGATTATAGACATGCTCAATTCACCGAGCTCAACAACCCATTACACAATATAAGTAATAACAAAATAAATTATAGTATTTTATTGTAAATAAAAGATAATTTAAAGAAAACAATAAATACATCTTCATATCGCCAAGTTAGGGTAAAACCCTATTATATCAAAATTTACAACAGAGGTATCAAACAAAAGAGTTTAAGCTCCTTTCTAAATGCCTCTCGTCTTCTAAAAGTTAACAGAGTATGAAGTTTATCATCCTTCCCTCATTTATACATTTTATACATAAAAACTAGAACAAAATCAAAATTTACAGGTCACGGCCTAAGCCGGAAACCCTGCATAAAGCAAGGGTTTTAACATCAACAAAAACAACGAACCAAGTTAACCCAAGTAAACCAAAACCATGAGGGTTTTGCAGGCCATGGAAACCAACCATCAAATGTCCCATAAGGAACTGAACAAGGACGAACTGCCATGGGATATCCAAGGCTTACCCGTGAGCAAGCGGTTGTTCCAGCCTTGCACCAACCACGCAGAAGGACAAGCCGTCACCTGTGAACAACACCCACGATATTGTTAATATCTTGCACTTATATAAACAGAGACGTAATGAAACCGAAGTGTAAAGAGTTAAAAGATACCATTAATAATGCTTACCTAAAACTTCATAGAAACGTAACCACCCACAAATAGTAGTGCCACTACCAACGCAAGGAGGAACAAATCCTTCATCTGTCATAGGAAGAAAGGAGAATTACCAAGACAGCAATGACCAGAAACGGCCAAGATATGGAGTGACAAGTCAAGAAAGTATATATTCTTGGGCCGCAATTGTTTTCCAACCAAAAGTCCACTATGCTACGAAACCCTAAGACCCAACAACTCTTAAGACGTGAAGCCACGAATCTCACTACCGGGTCAAAGAAGAAAGAGACTTTACAGTCTGATAAACTCTGAACTGAGCAACCAGTGAGAATTAAACCCCAGAGGAAAACAACCAACCCAGTCTAAGCAATGGAGGTTTCCTATTATGGCCCTTCTCTATCAGTATTCATGGCAGGTTTACGAAGGGCGAAAGGAAAGAAGCAAGTTAGGAGACTGTCATTCAAACCAGTTGTAGAAATCGACATGGAGATAGAAACACAGTAGCAGAGCAGCCGGAGGCTGAGAACGACGGAGGAAATGATGATTCTAGGGTTGCAATTGATTTTTTTCGTCACAATTCTTGGTTACAATGATTCCACGTATACCTTCAAATTATTTGCATGCAGTGGGTAAATCCCTATAGTCCCTACGTGTAATCAACGAGAAGATTATTATTCCAATCATATGGTGATTCGAAAGTTCCACCATGATCTATACTCTCGGAGTCAACCAATCTTGCATTCTGCAGTGTTAAAGGAGGACTTTAGCAACAATGTTAATATTATAACGTAGCGAGGAGATAAACCAATATGCGACTTAGCACATTATACAAGCAAAGTATGCATATAATAAACGATTATAACTTTAGGTCAAAGGTTAAACCATAAGCTCATCATGGGCGCGGTCTATTCTATGACCCCTTTCATTTATGCATTGCAAAGTATTCGTTCAACAAACTAATATAACTATAGCAAGGGTTATGCCATTTAACATTTAACAAAAGAAATTCTTAAAACCTATGTTAAGATACCCTTTTGCTAACTTATTTCTAGTTTACCTTTGAGTATTTATTTATTAAACTATTTAAGGTTTGCAAATGAGATGTTAAATCCTTATAGAGCTTGTCATTGGAATTTTGATCATTTAATAACAATAACCGGACGAAATCTTCCAGGTAAGTTATGTGTAAAAGAACTCAGTGCATCAACACTAACTTAATCCATTTGATAGTAGTATGTAATAATGCTATAATTCCTTTTTAAGCTTCAAAGCTTTGGAAGATAGAATAATAGTACAAAAACTCATTAACTATTGTACATTACTTTCTTATCACAAGAATTAACCAAAATTTGTCATGACGTAAATTGTTTATGATCACAATTTAAGATAGATCCTTAACGTAAAACCCCGCCATCTTTAACCTGCGTGAAGGATAAATTTAAGGTGTTTACAAATGATGACTTTGGTAAACATTAATAAGAATCAAAGAGGTTAGTGCTCAACCAAAACTATAAATTACAACTAGAGAGAGAAAGCAACTATCACCAATACTGTTAGGACAAAAATCTCTTTTCTATGGCGTCTTTAAAAAGAATAACGATCTAATGGTTTTACCTCATAAAAGCATGTGAAATTGAACAGCATTTATATTATTTTTCTGAGCTATTATTTTTGCGACAAACATATATCTGTATGCTTTATGATTATTGACAAGCAGCACCGGATCTTTCTTATGTGTAAATCTGTAAGAGCAGGTAAACTTTCTACGTTAGTTCAAAAGCTAAGTAAGCCCCAGAATACCAAGACAGTTCCACCTTGTGGTCGCAAAGAAAAATAAGTCATTAAACTAAAAAAGAATTATTCTATAAGATAAACATAATCAAGTAGATAATTCAGATTATGAAATCATTAACATATAACTAATTAAAACAATTAGCTGACTGCATTACTGAATATTATCTGTATTTTCAAAATTTTAAAATTTTTGGAAATTTTGGGATTTTGCCATGTGGTATTAGAGCACAAGGTTCAAACACTAGGCCTTGATGCAGCCTAACTAGCTTTCATAGAATAGTAAATTAAAATAATATGCTAACATATATTCTGTTTTATGTTCAGAACAGAAAATTTCCTTTTTCTAAAGTTTAACAGGCAGGTATGGAAAAGCTGGGAGAGTATGCATAGGAGGAGTCTCCAAATACAGAAACAAGGAACTTGCCCAGAGAACCTATGTTAGAAGAGGTGACTGCCAACTCCTCAAAGTTGTTACAGACTGTAAAAGATTTAAAAACTGAAATGGATTCTGTAAAGAGGGAGAATGAAAGGATCCTGAAGGCTCAGGAAGAATTGAACCAAATTTTAATAGAAAAATTTCAAACTGAAGGAAGGAGTAGAAGGACAGAGTTTGAAGATGTCAGTCATCAAAGAAAATCCAAAAAGATGAAGCTTGCAAAAACTGCAAGTAGTTCATCATCTAAAGGGTTTGGTGAACGACAAAGTTACCATAGCATTAGTGAAAGTAGTGAAGATGATTTGTATGACAGAAAGAAGAAATATGAACCATATGAGGAAATTTTAGGGGAGTTCAAAAAAATAAAGACACCAACTTTTAATGGAGAGACTGGGAAGGGGGAGGAAGCAGAGTCCTGGTTGTTCAGGATGAAAAAGTACTTCCATATATATAATTACTCTAACCAGTTAAAGTCAAGGATGGCTATATATAACCTCTCAGGAAAGGCTGACATATGGTGGCAGGACTTGAAGAGAGTCAAGGGTATAAGAGAGAAAGAAGTTAATTGGAGTACCTTTAAAAGGTATTTCAAAAAGAAATTTCTATCGTAATAGTATTACGAGGAAAGAGATAAAGAGTTTTATGAATTGAAGTTAGGTTCAATGACAATGAAGGATCTGAACAACAAATTCTTAAGTTTACTTAGGTATGTACCCTACCTAGTAGACAAGAAACCAAAAGTACAGCGATTTCTTAGCTGTCTACCATATCATATTAAAGATAGAATTGAATATAATAACCCAAAGACTTTGGAGGAAGCTATGAGCAAGGATAACTTTTGTTTTGAGCAAAATCGGAAGAAAGAAGGCTTGGCCAATTGGAAGGCTAAAAAAAATAACAATTAGCCTGAATTTAAGAAGAAGGAATTTGTACCTCATAGAAATTTCAAGAATAATAAGACCAAAAATTATTCTAACAACAAGAATTTCCAGGGAAATAGGAATAGTACTTCCAACAATTCGAATAATTTTAAGGGCAAGGAAACTGTAAATAACCATGGAAATTTTACCAAGAGTTTTGAACATAAAGAGCCTATTAAGTGTTGTGAATGTAATGGCCCACACTATGCCTCGGTCTGTCCAAACCGAAAAGAGACTGTTAGCAATATTCATACTGTACAGGAGGAGATGACCATTGGGGAACTAGCAAGGAGCATGCCCAGAATTAACGTGGCTTTGGAGAACCGCCAAGCTGAATATCAGACTTCCATGGTGGAAGTAGAAGGTATGATTAATCAAATCCCTGTAACCATTTTAATTGATCCAGGAGCTAGTCTCAGTTATATTGCACCTTAGATAGTGGAAAAATGTAAGTTGTCTGTCGATAAGTTTGAGAATTCATGGTTGGTTCAACTAGCCACTGGGGCTAAAAGAAAAATAACTTGTTTTGTGAAAGAATGTGCTTTACTTATGGATGAATTTGAAACTGTAGTTAAACTTAATGTTTTTCCACTTGGCTCATATGATTTTCTGATTGGTATGGACTGGTTAGAATAGCATAAAGTAATTTTAAACTGTTACGATAAAACTTTTACATGCTTAAATAGTGATGAACAACCAGTAAAGGTTAAGGGTATTCCTAGAAAAATTATAGTGAGGCAGATTTCTGCTTTACAACTTAAAAGATTTGTTAGAAAAGGATGTAAAGCCTATGCAATGACCATTACATATGAGGAAAGTAAAACTAAAACAGATAAGTTAAAAATAGAAAATATTCATGTTTTAAAAGAATATACTGATGTATTCCCAGAAGAAATTTCAGGATTACCTCCGAAAAGGGAATTGGATTTCACCATTGAACTAGTACCGGGTGCGATACCTAGTTCAAAGGCTCCTTATTGAATGAATATATTGGAACTTAATGAGTTAAACTCACAATTAAAAAAGTTAATTGATAAAAAGTACATTCGACCTAGTGTGTCTCCCTCGGGGGCACCGGTCATCTTTGTTAAAAATAAAGACAGAACTATGCAATTATGCATAAAATACCATTAGCTAAACAAGATGACTATCAAAAATAGATATATGTTTCCCCGCATAGATGATATGTTTGATCAACTACATGGAGCCACGGTGTTTTCGAAGATAGATTTGAGGTCAGGATATCATCAAGTAAGACTTAAATATGAATATATCTTCAAGACAACCTTTAGAACAAGATATGGACACTACAAATTTGTCGTAATGCCATTCAGGCTTACTAATTCCCCAGGTGTCTTTATGTGTTTAATGAATAATATAATGCATAAGTATTTAGATAAGTTTGTGGTCATGTTTATCGATGGCATCCTAATCTACTCAAAAACGGAAGAAGAACATAAAGAACACCTAAAAATTGTTTTGCAAGAGTTGCGAGAACATCAAATCTTCGCAAAGTTTAGTAAGTGTGACTTCTTTAAGGATAAAATTCATTATTTAGGTCACGTAGTGACCAAAGAAGGAATTTCTGTAGATCCTGAAAAAATACGGGCAATCAAAGATTGGCCGGTTCCTAAAGATGCAACGGATGTTAGGTCGTTCATGAGAATTACCGGTTATTACCGGAGTTTCATTGAAGGATTTTCAAGGATAGCAAATTTGATAACTTCCTTACAAAAGAAAGGAAAGAAATTCAACTGAATCCCGAAATGTGAAGAAAGATTTAAGAAGTTAAAAACTCTATTGACTAGTGCACCTATTCTAAGAATAACATATCCTAGTAAAGAATTTGTAGTGTGTACTGATGCCTGTAATGATGGCTTAGGCGGTATTCTGACTCAAGAAGGGCATGTTATTTCCTATGAGTCTAGAAAGTTAAAAATTCACGAAAAGAATTATGCAACATACAATCTGGAACTAGTAGCTATAATACACGCCTTAAAAATGTGGCGACGTCACTTAATTGGCAGAAAATTTATTCTAATGACTGATAATAAAGGACTGAAATATCTTCTAGATCAACCTAATTTAAATGTTAGACAAGCTAGGTGGTTAGCTTTCTTAAGTGAGTATGAATTTGAAATCTAGCATATAAAGAGTAAGGAAAATAAGGTGGCTGATGCATTAAGTAGAAATGCAAAGCTGAACTTTACAATAGCAATCAACACTTATGTTTCAGACTTAAATGAGTAGCTTAAAGAAGGGGTAAAACAAGATGAAATTTACTAGAAATTGCAAATTACAGCTAAGGAAGAACCTACAAAAAGCTTAGTAAAAGGTTATAGTTTAAATGAAAATGAATTTTTACTATATAAAAATAAACTGTATGTACCAAATGTACCTAAGGTTAAGCTGTTAATTCTGGATGAAGTCCATAAAACACCATATTCAAGTCACCCAGGTTATCAAAATACTATAACCATGCTAAGAAAAGAATATTTTTGGCCAAATATGAAAACTGAAGTAGCTGAATACATTCCAAGGTGTTTAGAATGTCAACAGGTCAAAACCGAACACCAACACCCAACTGGTTTGCTACAACCTTTACCTATTCCTAGCTGGAAATGGGAAGTGATTAGTCTAGATTTTATTACTGGACTACCTAGAAATCAAAATCAAAATGACTCTATTATGGTAGTGGTTGATATGTTAAGCAAGGCATCTCATTTTATACCTGTTAAAACTACTTACAAGGATGCAAATATAGCTAATATCTTTCTAAAGTAGATTTCTCGATTACATGGAGTACTAAAAGTTATAATCTCAGACAAAGATCCTAAGTTTACAAGAAACTTTTGGAAGTCCTTGTTTAAAGGATTAAATACAACATTGAATTTCAGTACTTCCTTCCATCCTCAAACAGATGGACAAACTAAAAGAGTAAACCAGGTACTGGAAGATTTATTGAGAATGTATGTGAAAGATCAGCCAGGTAAGTGGGAGGACTATTTACATATAGTAGAGTTTGCATATAATAATAACTATCAGTCATCAGCTAAATTTAGTCCATTTGAAATTTTATATGGACGAAAATGTAACACTCCTATCTCTTGGAATAATCAAGTAGATAGATTGGTGTTAGGTCCAGAATTGTTGAAAGAAATGGAGGAAATTGTGAAGCAAGTGCAGGGAAATTTGAAGGTGGCACAGGATCGGCAGAAAAGTCAAGCAGACTTGAAAAGATCTCCAAAGGAGTTCCAGGTAGGTGAACATGTGTTCATCAAGGTAAGGCCCAGGAAGAGCTCTCTAAGATTGGGGATTTGTGCAAAGTTGGCACCACGTTACTCTAGTCCATTTGAAATTTTGTCTAGGATTGGTCAAGTAACTTACCAACTAGCATTACCACCTAACTTAAGAGTACATAATGTTTTTCACATTTCTGTTTTAAAGAAATATGTTCATGATGCTACTCATGTGGTTAATTGGAATGTTGTACAGGTGGAACCAGAAGGAGAATTTCTGGTGGAACCAGACTGTATCCTCGGGAGGAGGAAAATTATACTTCAGAACTGCACCATTGGACAGGTGAAGGTGCAATGGAAGCACCTTAGTCCTGAAGAGGCCACCTGGGAACCGGAAAGTAATATGTGAGAAGCATACCCAAATATGTTCCAAGGGACTTCAAAGGATGAAGAATAAATAACATTGAGGACAATGTTATATTTTGAGGGGGTGTGTATGACACATACCTCAATTTTGTAAAATAATGTTATTTGTTTTAATTTGATTCCTAAGACATTATGTTAAATTTAATGCTAAGTTGAAACTGATGACTCAGCAGAGTCAAAAGATGTGGAATGTAATTCTGAATATTTTATTTTTAATAAATAAAAAGTGGAGACAACAGCTTGGGAGAGCTGCTAATAAGAGTGTTACTGGTCAAAATGGTGGAAGGAATTACGTGGAGAGAAAAAAGACAATTGGCAGGATCCTCAAACACTTCCTATGTTGCAGGTGGAAAATTCCCTGCATTTGGGGTCATGATCTCCCAAGAAAGTGGGATTAGAGCAGGTGGCTCAATTAATGACAAACTAACCCAAAAAGACCTAGGCAATCTTTTAAAAATGCCCAATGTAGAGAGCTGAGGCTGCTCATATATTTTCCAAGAGAAGAATCATTCAGGGGGAATGCACTTCAAGGAATTCATTGGGAAAAGAGAAACTGTAAGGAAGGTGTTTGAGGGATAAACTGCAGGAACTTGATCTGATACAATTTTTTAGCTGAGAGATTTGACCGACGAGTTCAGGTTTGGTATTGAGTCTCAGGACTAGTACTCGGTTATTTGCTGCACCTAGTTCCAGCCAGGGAGACCGGAGCAGGCTCGAGGGTCCTGAGGATTCGTTGTTTGAGTGCTCTCCAGGAGTTGATAGGGAGGAACGGCCTCCCATTGTTGTTGTTGACCAAGCTTTAAGAACGGGTTCTGCTATCTATTAATTTCTGTGTTATTATCTGTGTGTGAATGAATGATGCATTTGTAGGTTATGATGTAAACTTAGAGGATATAATATATTAGCTTGTTTAGTAATGAATTTATTCTTGATGAAAAATAAATTCTACTTATGTTTTTCCCCATCTGGACTAATCCAGATCGTACTCTAGCACAGGAGGTGTATTTAAATGAAGAAAGTATGATGTAAATATAAAATAAGATGTTAGCTTGATTATTAGAATGTTTTTCTTTTATTTGTTATCAGAAGAAATATTGTTTTGTACATAGAGTAGTGTTAGACCTAGACTATGAATGTCAGATTATTAGAAAATGAAAGTAAACTATATCATCATACTAACAGTAGTATGTTTTGGTAGATGAAACAGTTCGCTATACAACATTCATTTCTGTAATCTTTATATCTATTTTGAAACAAAAAGAAAAAGAATATGATATTTAAAATGTATAGTGTTAGGTTAAATAAAATGCCTTTCAGCTCTACAGTTCTTTTCTTTTCCTATTGCAGAATAAATAATTACTGTAATATTAGCAACCAAACTGTGAATAAGGATAGAAAAACTTTGGTTTAATTCTAAAGATAAAACTAGATGGTTTAACATTTTATTTATGACTGATAATGCAAATAATTCATTCATTTTATCTAGCTGAACTTACGCAAGTTCTACAGCTACTAACCTGTTTATTTAAGGAATTTAAACAAAACTACTAATTATTTAAAAGAAATGAATACAATTAATTTGTTATTACCTTTATTTATAAATTCTAATGTTATAATCTAAATAGGGTAATATAGATACGAGAAATTCTTTATAAATTATTTAATATAGAAAGCATAAGAATATAACAATAAAATACTTTCTCATTATACACCTATAAATAGAGTAAGTACAAAGATAATGGATATAATTATAGGAACAGTATTTGTTTGTAAGTAAAATAACATTCATATCCCATTATAATAAATATCAAGTAAATATAAATTTTGTACTTTAAAGATGTAACTATCAGTTACATAAGTACAACTCTAAAAACATTAAATTACTTATTTTCTGGAGGTTAACAAATATAAAACAATATTTAAAACTTTATTAGAATAGAGTGAATTAAAGCAAGATAATATAAAAACAATATACAGTTATCCTAAACAGGTAACATTAAAATAATTTACAGGGCAAATTCAATGTAATAACTTGCAGGAGATAAACTAACAGATTATAGACATGCTCGATTCACCGAGCTTAACAACCCATTACACAATATAAGTAATAACACAATAAATTATAGTATTATATTGTAAATAAAAGATAATTTAAAGAAAACAGTAAATACATCTTCATATCGTCAAGTTAGGGTAAAACCCTATTATATCAAAATTTACAACAGAGGTATCCAACAAAAGAGTTTAAGCTCCTTTCTAAATGCCTCTTGGCTTCTAAAAGTTAATAGAGTATGGCTTTATCAGCCTTCCCTCATTTATACATTTTATACATAAAAACTAGAACAAAATCAAAATTTACAGGTCACGGCCTAAGCCGAAAACCCTGCATAAAGCAAGGGTTTTAACATCAACAAATACATCGAACCAAGTTAACCCAGGTAAACCAAAACCACGAGGGTTTTGCATGCCACGACGACCAACCATCAAATGTCCCATAAGAAACTGAACAAGGACAAACTGCCATGGGATATCGAAGGCTTACCCGTGAGCAAGCGATTGTCCCAACCTTGCACCAACCACGGAAAAGGACAAGCCGTCACCTGTGAACAACACCCACGATATTGTTAATATCTTGCACTTATATAAACATAGATGTAATGAAACTGAAGTGTAAAGAGTTAAAAGATACCATTAATAATGCTTATCTAAAACTTCATAGAAACGTAACCACCCACAAACAGTAGTGCCACTACCAACGCAAGGAGGAACAAATCCTTCATCTGTCACAGGAAGAAAGGAGGATTACCAACACAGTAATGTCCAGCAACATCCAAGATATGGAGCGACAAGCCAAGCAAGTATATATGCTTGGACCGCAACTGTTTTCCAACCAAAATTTCACTATGTTGCGAAACCATAAGACCCAACAACTCTTAAGATGTGAAGCCGCGGATCTCACTACCGGGCCAAAGGAGAAAGAGACTTTATAGTCTGATAAACTTTGAACTGAGCAAGTGGTGAAAGTTAAACCCTAGAGGAAAACAACCAACCTAGTCTAAGCAACGGAGGTTTCCTATTACAGCTCTTCTCTATCAGTATTCATGGCAGGTTTACGAAGGGCGAAAGGCAAGAAGCAAGTTAGGAGACTGTCATTCAAACCAGTTGCAGAAATCGGTATGGAGGTAGAAACGCAGTAGCAGAGCAGCCGAAGGCTGAGAATGATGGAGGAAATGATGAGTCTAGGGTTGCAATTTCCTTTTCTCGTCACAATGCTTGGTTACAATGATTCCACGTATACCTTCAAATTATTTGCATGCAATGGGTAAATCCCTATAGTCCCAGCGTGTAATCAACAAGAAGATTATTATTCCAATCATATGGTGATTTGAAAGTTCCACCATGATCTATACTCTCGGAGTCAACCAAGCTTGCACGCTGCAGTGTTAAAGGAGGACTTTAGCAACAAGGTTAAGATTATAACGTAGCGAGGTTATAAACCAATATGTGACTTAGCACATTATACAAGCAATGGATGCATATAATAAATGATTATAACTTTAGGTCAAAGGTTAAACCATAAGCTCATCATGGGCGTGGTCTATTCTATGACCCCTTTCATTTATGCATTGCAAAGTATTCGTTCAACAAACTAATATAACTATAGCAAGGGTTATGCCACTTAACATTTAACAAAATAAATTCTTAAAACCTATGTTAAGATACCCTTTTGCTAGCTTATTTCTAGTTTACCTTTGTTGGGCAATAGGGCAGACCCGGGTTTAATCCTTTTGCGTCGCACCAACAAAAGACCCACAGTGTTGGCCCTTTCGGCAACAACCTGCGAACATGTTGCAGTCTCACCCGAAACAGCTATGGGGTGCCGTAGAATCAGATTTCTGCAAGCACAGAGGGAGATTACTATACCTTGTCCTTTAACAACTTATAATCAATAAACACAGAGCTCCGACATTTATATATAATTAACTTCGCAGATATATAACATATAGTGACTTGCTCAACCCACTACAGGGAATTCACAGCGAAGCTATTTATTGACAGTGATCTTACTAATCAGATTTATACAGTTATTAATGCATAAAAGACAGCAGAAATAGAAACAACACAAGAAACCACAACACCAGATATAACGTGGTTCACCCCCAGTGTAGGGGCTACGTCCACAAAACTGTGTTTATTCAACTTGCTACAAAACCACAGTTTTGATCTGTGCACTCAGCTGCAGATCCCTTCAATCCTTAAAATCCGCGCACACAGCAGCAAGCCCCTTCGCAGACAGCTGCAGGTCTTTCCTTAATCTTCTTACAAAACCCTCTATGCACACAGCTGCAGAGGTCGTCCACGCACACAGCTGGGACTTAACCTTTCCTTACAAAACAGCCTTAGCTTCACCTTAATCTTCTTTACATCAAAAGCCTAACTTTTCTTCTTTACAAAAATGCCTATTTATACATCGTGCTATTACAAAACCATGGCTTCAAACCATGGGCACCCAAAATCCTAAACCCTGGTCTTAAACCGTGGGTTTATTACAATAGAGGACTTTGACTCAACCCCTGACACCCCTAAGACTATTTTGAATCAACCTCCGCTTACAAACTCCTTTGGCCTGCGGAGATATTTTCCTTAAGGACCGTTAGGGTGCGCGCCCCAACAGGCCCCTAAGACTCACCAGTGGCCCGTCCCGGGACACTCGTCTATTCGGCTGGTGGTAAAATTTGTTTGGTGAAGACAATGTGCGCTGATTGCTGGAGTCTGTCCTGCTGTTGCCAACTGCCTGCTTCTTTCATTCTTGCTATTAATGCTGGGCAAATCCCTACGAATCCATCTGCAACCCCATCCTTTGCTCGGGTTGGTGACGATTAACCATCCACAACTTGGGGTCCCCTGGAATTGCGTGTCACACTGCATAAGACACACAACTGCCACGGTTCTGCTATGCCGGACGATTTCATGGCGGGGTTCCCCAGAATCTGTTGGCGAGGTCTTATGGCCTTCGTCTCTCTACGTTAGAGAAAATTTGTGCCTGCCTTCGCCTAATTTAGAGCAAACTTCTGCCTGCCTTGGTACCTAAGTCGAATACGACTGTACTGGCAAATTACTCAGAAGGTTTTGCAGACCTCTCTCTCTCTAAGCTCTCGTACTAGTTCCTGGACTTCACAATTGTTTGACATGGCTTCAGTCGAACAAACTCCAAGAAGTGCTTTATGGAAGACTTCACGGGCCAATGTGGCTTACTTATAGAATTCCACTACAGAATCTGTCATCATAATGTATTAATGACATCAAATCTGCTTGAATGCCCGAAATCTCCTCACACCCAGCCTCAGATTTTCCCAAAATATCATAATTACGGGTATTGAGAGTAGCTCATGTGCCGCTGCCACCAAATTCATTTTGTCCCATCCATCACATTTTATGCTGCGACACAGTTCGAACCTATGACATAACAACCCCATTCCACTTTGACACAGTAGGAACCCGCGTCTCATGACCAACCTTCGGCTTCCCATACTTCATCCTTGAGACTGCGACATGCCATAGTGGGACGAGCAGCTTCTCGGATGGTCCAGTACCCTATCTCAGCTGTTCTGGGTACATGGACTTTTCTTTCTTAGTGTTACCTCCGATTCTGAGTACTTGGCCTGTCCCTGTACTTTTTTAGACGACTCCCATTTATCAGAGAAGGAAAAAGTTCTCCATTTAACTTAGCTAGCTGGACTGCGCCCCCATCAGTAACTTTCTGTACTATATATGGTCCCTTCCAATGTGTCTTGAACTTTCCCGGGAACTTCATGAATTTGCTGTCATAGAGGAGCACAAGATCACCCTGCTGGAATTGTTTCTTCTTGATGTGTCTGTCATGCCATGCTTTTTCTCGAGCTTTCTGCACCTGTTGCTGGAAACCTGCAATAAATCTATCTTCTTTGAGTTCTAATACCTGTTTCAGTCTCTCTTTTATTACGGCTGGGCCATCCATCTCGGTGAAAGCAGATATTCTGAGGCTGGGAACAATGTACTCCATGGGCATGACAGCTTCTTTCCCATAAACCAGTCGAAAAGATGTATGGCCTGTCAACTTTTTGCAAGTAGTTCTGTAAGCCCATAGCACTGCTAGAATTCGAAGGTCCCAATCAGTTCTGTTAGCATTACAAACCTTTGTCAAAGCATGCTCAAGGATCTTATTAAAAGCTTCGATAGTCCCATTTGCTTGTGGATGATAGGCTGTACTTTTCTGATGACACACTTGAAATTCTTCAGTTATTACTTCAATAGTTTTATTTAAGAAATGTGATCCTTGATCGCTCATAAGGACACGAGTACACCCAAACTTGGACAAGATGTGACCGAAGATGAATTGTGCAGCTGTAACAGCGCTACAATTCTTGACTGGTTGGGCTTCAGCCCAACGGGTAAGGTAGTCAGTTGCTGTAATAATATATCTCATGCCGGACTTCTTCGCAGGGGGTTTGATAGGGCCGACAAAGTCAATAGCCCATTTGTCAAAAGCTTGTAAGGTTACCTGTGGAACTAGGGGCATTTCATCCCGCCTGGATGGTTTGCCTGTCCTTTGACAGACGTCGCAGCTGTGGCAATAGTCTCTTGCATCCTTGTGGACTGTGGTCCACCATAAGCCGGCTGTCAAAATATTCTGTGCGGTAGATTTCCCTGCATAATGACCTCCTGCTGCGCCAGAATGTGCCTCGGCAAGAATCAGTGGCATTTCATGCTCCAAGACACACCTGCGCAATATTTCATCTGGTCCAATTTTGTACAGCTGGCCTGCTATTAGGGTGAAGTCCGCTGCTCGCACTACCAGCTGCTTTTTCTGTTGTGTTGTCATTTCGGCAGGTGGAAACCCTGTAGACAAATACTGAGCAATATCCTGGAAGTAGTCATCAACTATCTGGATGGAAAACAGCTACACATCAGGGAGGCCCTCATCCAAACTGGTGGGTTCTTCACCCGACTCGAGCCTCGACAAGTGGTCAGGTCCTAGGTTTAGTCTCCCAGGTTTAACTATGATTTCAAAGTCATATTCTTGGAACAGAATCAGCCACCTGCATATTCTTCCTCCTAGCACAGGCTTGTTAACTAAATATTTCAAAGTAGAATGGTTAGTAAACATCTTAAAGTGAGATCCTAACAGATAATGTCGAAACTTCTGCAGTGCATACACCATAGCGAGGCCTTCCTGCTCTGTTGTAGTATAATTTTTCTCTGCAGTGGATAATTTTCTACTGGCAAAAGAAATAGGGTGGTCGATCTGACCTATGCCTGGTTGAGCCAATACCACCCCCAGAGCAATGGAGGATGCATCGACATGCACATGAAACTCTTTGTTCCAGTCAGGAAATACTAGAATAGGGGCAGTGACCATTTTTTCCTTCAAGACATCTAAGCTTGCTTGGCACTCCAGTGTCCATTCGAACTTAATATCTTTCTTCAGCTGTCTTTCCATCGGAGCGGTAATCTGAGCATATCCTTGGATGAATTTCCTGTGGTAACCAGTTTGACCAAGTGTCATGCGAAGTTGTTTGACGGACTTCAGAGGTGGCAGGTTTACAATAATAGCGATCTTTGCGGGATCCATCATCAATCCCTGCTTACAGACAACGTGACCAAGTAGAATTCCAAAAGGGGCACAAAAGATACACTTTTTTAGATTCAAGGCAATCTGGTGCTGTCTACACTTGTTCAACATAAGTCTCAAACTAGTGAGATGGTCTTTTACTAGCCCGAAAATAGTCCAATCATCAAAATAAACTTCTAAGAATTTATGTACATATTCCTTAAATGCAGAGATGACGACTCTAGAAAATATAGCAGGTGCATTCTTTAGCCCAAAGGGCATAACAATATACTGAAAGGAGCCCATTTTGGTAGCAAAGGTTGTCTTATGTCGGTCTTCTGGAGCACTTTGGATCTGATGGTAGCCAGAAAACCCATCAGTAAAAGAGTATACTTCTTGAACTCCAACATTGTCGAGCACTTCATCTGTAAAGGGGTTGGGAAAGGGATCATGCAGACAGGCATCGTTGAGTTTTCGTAGATCTACGCAGATTCAGATTTCTCCCTTAGTCTTCTTCTCCTAGAGCACCATAGGGCTGACCCACTTAGATTCCTCAACTGGCTCGATTATTTCGGTAGCAAGCATCTTCTCCAGCTCCACCTTAACCTTATCTTTATACTTCGGATTCAATCTATAAGGGTGTTGCTTCACAGGCTTCGCATCAGGTTTCAAAGGGATCTTCATGATGCCGATATCACCCAGGATACCTTTCATTTTGGAGAACTTCGTCGGAAAGAGATCCTGGTACTCGTGGAGAAGTTGGGTTACCTTGCTGACCATCTCATCATCCCAATAGTCGCCAATGGTAGCCAACTTAGGCTGTTCTTCGGATCCAATGTTAACTGTGCGCGTCTTTAGGGGCTGAGTCACTTCCGAGGCTTCGACTGCTGGTCCATGCACATCGGAGCATCCTTCTGACTCAGGGATAGCAATATTGCGCGGGTCCTCATCCTCCTCAATGGCGAAGTTATAACATTCTACTGCGTGGGCTTCCTGCGTTGTCCAATCAGGTCGATGTTCCACTAGTTCTTAGTCATCAAAGACCTTGGTATGGATTATTCTGATAGCTGCATCTAGAGCTGGGCAAACATCATTAGTAGAAAAGGTATGTATAAAACTATGGGCAAGACAGTCCCAACTTACAGTATCTAGGCGGAGCTCAGCTTCTTCGTACCAGTTCTTAGCTATAGGTTCCAGTGTATGGATGAATCTATGTGCCCATTCGTCCTAAGGTACATATTTCCACGCCTCATAGCACTGTGCCAAATGCTCGTGGGGACTAGATTTGCCATCAAACTTGCTTTGCACCGCCTCAGGCTGGTCCTTAAATCTCAGGCGAAGGAGCCTCTGACAGTCTTCCCAGCTAGGAATCTGCAGCTTATGGCTCTTCCACCATCTGGCTGCTGTGACTCTGAGTGCTGACTCTAGAGAGGTCATTTTCTGCGACTCAGGTATCTGGCCTGAGAATTGTACGATAAACAGGTCAGGGTTTGTCGAACCATCAAAAGTAGGTAAAGCGCTTGGTTGTGAACTGAGCCATCTGAGGGATTTAGTAGGTCTGGTACTTCTGTGCCCATGAAGCTCATATAATCGGTTCTGCCAACTTTCTAAGTCGTCCTCAGAGTCGGTCATACAGGAGCTACCAGACTCCCAACCCTCAGTAGGAGGGCCCTCATAAGCTTCTTCCTGCGCGGTAATATTGTAGATGGTCTCCGAATCATTCTGATCTTCGTCCCATAGTGGTTCTATATACCTTTCTCCTTGTGAGGGGTCCAAGGGTAGGATGACTCTCAAGTCTTTCCCTTTGAAGGTCATCTGTCTCTTCTTTAGGTTAATGACTGCAGCATTTTCCATCGCCCATTCTATTCCTAACAAGGCGGGATAGGGATTGTTGTCATCGATGATCTCAATCACTTCAAAGTCCACGAGAGTACGGACCCCGTCAATATCTATTTGGACACTCAGGAATCTTCCTAGGGGCACAATCCTTTGCTGGTTAGCTAACCTCAACTGGATAGGGGACCAGGCAAGGGCAGGTTTTCCCATTTTCTCCCAAGTTTGTTTGGTTAACACATTTACATCGGATCCTAAATCCAAAATAACATTAGTCATATCATATGCTCCTATCTGAGCATTCAATTGCATTTCCCTGCCAGTTCTGCTGATTTTCTGAAGGGGTTTGTCTCGACCACAACTTTGTGGAGGTCCACAGGAGGCAATGACTTTCTGCAGCTCATTCAAAGCATCTTGGTTTCGTAAAAGCTTGAGGCAACTTTGTAAGAATGAGGAGAGTGTACTTTCTTTATCCAGCGAAGCCTCTTGGTGCTGCGACGATAGTTGATGATGTTGCGCCGGTGTGACATATGTGCTAGGGCCGGTAAAGTCTTTCTTGAATTCCATAAATGTCTCTTTTTCTCTTGTGATATCGAATGCTCGGATTTTCGCAGGAGCCTTATGAACCTGAGCTTCGGCAGGCTGTTTTTCCATATTTGGATTTTTCGTCGTAGCTCCACTCCGTGTAACAACATTGATGGATGTTGCAGGTCTGGGTTCGACGGAAATCATCTGGATGTTCGGAGTAGGGGTACTATGTTGTGCCTAAATCTTGGCTATCAGTTGGGGGCACTTCTCGATCACATGATCTACTGCACGGAAATACCGACAGGTCGTAGTGGGGTTACGACAGTCCCGAGCTAGGTGTCCGGCTTGATTACAGTTATAACACACCAACTGGCCTCTGCCTCTTCCGGCCATACCACCGCGGCCGCTAGAAGCGCCTCTGCCGGAGGGACCACCCCGGTAACCATAGCCATCATTGCTTGGTCCTTCATTGTGTACCCGGTAAGCATCATAGGTGCAACACTCATCTTCATTATGTCCTACCGACTTACAGAAGTTACAATGGGGGTTCTTAGGTCCTTGTCCATACCTTTGCAGGAGGTAACAGTTCTCAGGTCGATGCTGACCTGTTGTTCTGCAGAGCTCACAATATAGTACTTGCGGTGGAAATGGGTTTGGCGCACCAGTATTCAGGTACTAACTTACCAGAGGGCACCGTTCCTTGTCGTGGCCTTCGACTCGGCAGTGCGTGCACCAAACCTCTTCGCGACTGGGTTTTGCTTTCTTCATATCACGAAGCTCTAGAGCCATCGCTGCCAACTACGCCTGGATTTGTGCAATACCAGAGTGATCATCTATAGGGGCGGTCTCAAGCTTCATTGCAATTTCCAAAGCCTCTTGCTGGTCAGCAACCTTCTATTGCATGAGTGGGGTGCGGGTATGTGGTAATAAGGCTGCAATAAACCATTCCTTGTGCTGCACAGGACTAATAGTGAAGCTGACTTGGTCCAGTAGGACTTTGAATCTCTGGTCAAAGTCCCACACTGATTCGCCGCGTCGTTGCTGAATTTCTTTCAGTTCGGTGATAGAATACGATTCTGATTTGGGCTTCTTAAATTCTTTGATTATAGCTGCCTTGATCTCATCTAAAGTAGGGCTCTTGGTACTGGAGAATTTCATGAACCAGGTCAAGGCCTGATCCCTGAAAGAAGTGATTAACTGCATGCTTCTCACATCTAGGTCTGTAATATTCTTGGCATTCCATACTGCTTCACATAAAAACCAGAACTGTTCTGGGTCCTCTGATCCCGTGCCTTTGAAGATGGGGAGCTTAATGTCATCAACTAGGTGGGCCATGGCGGATCGGGGAGGGTTGGGATGGGGACAAGAAGTCGACCGGGGGGGGTTTACTGGGGTAGACTGGCCTGCGACGGGAATACTCGGGCTAGGGTGATTGGTAGACTGCGACGGAGTTTTAGGGGTAATGGAGCTGCGCGGCGGGTTGACCGGAGGGTTTCCAAGGGAAGGGTTGGCTTCCAGGTCTGATTCTTTAGAATTTATAGGGGACGACGTGGTATCCTGGACTAAGGAATATGACTCAAAGTCTCGCTTATACCCTTTTCCACTTCGCGGCAAACTACTTTGTGCAGCGAGGGTGTTGTCACTTGCAAACATATGTTAGTAACACAAAATCTAACAGTCCGATTCAAATAGCAATATTCCCTTTTCAACCAGTAGTATTTTAATTCTCAAACTAAATAAATTCAAAAGCTTACCCCTTGGTCCTTGGAAGAATCGTCGCTCGGCTTCACTAAAGGAAGTGCTGGTATCGATGGTGAACTTCGTCACAAAGGCCTCAAGGGTCCGTGTGGTCCAGAAATCAACTGCGCAGGAGATCTCGTTGTTCACACTTTTTAATATATTAACTCTTGCGAGGGTCCACACAGAGAACTGCCCTTCACGGAAGTTCGTTATTTTCTCAGCTAACCTGGACAACCACTGGTGCAACTCTATGTGGATACTACCAAAGAAAATTTCATAAGCATCACAAAAAACATATCTCTGTAAAAAGTCACATGCGCTACGACGTGGATTTGTATTCTCTTTCTCAGCAAAGTTCAGATAAGTCTCATCAAGCCAATCACCGATTTCCTTCATAGAGGGCCTCCAGAACATAGCCCTTGAGGTACGACGTAAACCCCTCTTGAGCAGATACTGAGTTCAATCGGCAACGGAACCAATTTGTTGGGCAATAGGGCAGACCTGGGTTTAATCCTTTTGCGTCGCACCAACAAAAGACCCACAGTGTTGGCCCTTTCGGCAACAACCTGCGAACAGGTTGCAGTCTCACCCGAAACAGCTATGGGGTGCCGCAGAATCAGATTTCTACAAGCAGAGAGGGATATTACTGTACCTTGTCCTTTAACAACTTATAATCAATAAACACAGAGCTCCGACATTTATATATAATTAACTTCGCAGATATATAACATACAGTGACTTGCTCAACCCACTACAGGGAATTCACAGCGAAGCTATTTATTGACAATGATCTTACTTATCATATTTATACAGTTATTAATGCATAAAAGACAGCAGAAATAGAAACAACACAAGAAACCACAACACCAGATATAACTTGGTTCACCCCCAGTGTAGGGGCTACGTCCACAAAACTGTGTTTATTCAACTTGCTACAAAACCACAGTTTTGATCTGCGCACTCAGCTACAGATCCCTTCAATCCTTAAAAGTCGTGGACACAGCAGCAGGCCCCTGCGCACATAGCTATAGGTCTTTCCTTAATCTTCTTACAAAACCCTCTACGCACACAGCTGCAGAGGTCGTCCACGCACACAGCTGGGACTTAACCTTTCCTTACAAAACAGCCTTAGCTTCGCCTTAATCTTCTTTACATCAAAAGCCTAACTTTTCTTCTTTACAAAAATTATTATTTATACATCGTGCTATTACAAAACCATGGCTTCAAACCATGGGCACCCAAAAACCTAAACCCTGGTCTTAAACCGCGGGTTTATTACAATAGAGGACTTTGACTCAACCCCCGACACCCCTAAGACTATTTTGAGTCAACCTCCGCTTACAAACTCCTTTGGCCTGCGGAGATATTTTCCTTAAGGACCATTAGGGTGCGCGCCCCAACAACCTTTGAGTATTTATTTATTAAACCATTAGGGTTTACAAATGAGATGTTAAAGCCTTATAGAGCTTGTCATTGGAATTTTGATCATTTAATAACAATAACTGGACGAAATATTCTAGGTAAGTTATGTGTGAAAGAACTCAGTGCATCAACACTAACTTAATCCATTTGATAGTAGTATGTAATAATGCTATAATTCCTTTTCAAGCTTCAAAGCTTTGGAAGATGGAATAATAGTACAAAAACTCATTAACTATTGTAAATTACTTTCTTATCACAAGAATTAACCAAAATTTGTCATGACGTAAATTGTTTATGATCACAATTTAGGATAGATCCTTAATGTAAAACCCCGCCATATTTAACCTGCGTGAAGGATAAATTTAAGGCGTTTACAAATGATGACTTTGGTAAACATTAATAAGCATCGAAGAGGTTAGTGCGCAATCAAAACTATAAATTACAACTAGAGAGAGAAAGCAACTGTCACCAATACTGTTAGGACAGAAATCTCTTTTCCATGGCGTCTTTAAAAAGAATAACGATCTAATGGTTTTACCTCATAAAAGCATGTGAAATTGAACAACATTTATATTCTTTTACTGAGCTATTATTTTTTCAATGAACATATATCTGTATGCTTTATGATTATTGACAAGCAGCACTGGATATTTCTTACCTGTAAATCTGTAAGAGGAGGTAAAATTTCTGCGTTAGCTCAAAAGCTAAGTAAGCCCCAGAATACCAAGACAGTTCCACCTTGTGGTTGCAAAGAAAAATACGTTATTAAACTGAGAAAGAATTATTCTATAAGATAAGTAGATAATTCAGATTATGAAATCATTAACATATAACTAATTAAAACAATTAGCTGACTGCATTATTGAATATTATCTGTATTTTCAAAATTTTAAAATTTTCGGAAATTTTGGGATTTTGACATCACCTATGTGACATTTTCTCTTCATACTATGGTGCATTGGAGAGTTGGTGAGGTGAGCATGGCTCCTGGTTTGTCACTATGTGGCTTGATCTAACTAGCTTCGAAATTGAGTGGTGTAAAAGGGTGAAATTGTCTCTGCATCTTAGTCTTTACTGTAGCTTGATGTGGTCTTACCGTGGCTCTGGTATCAGCCTTACATAGTATAAGTTGTGTGTTCTCCTTTGTCAATCTCCTTTGAAGCTCATTCCACTTTTCATGGTGGATAGGGTTTGAAGTAATCGTCTTTTCACAGCGAAGACAAAGAATAGAGCCTAGGTATGAATTCTCTAGTTATTTTTCCAAACTTGCAATAAATTCAAATTTTTTGTTAAAGACTGAGGTTTAACTAAATTTGGTTTTTCTCTGTTGTAGGTTCCAACTCGAAGAAGAAAAAAAAATCTGAGTTGGAAGATGCTAAGCGAAGAGGGATCCACCAAAGTGATTCTTCTGGTAAGCTTCGGTTTCACTGAGGTTCTCCTACAGTGGTTTATGGTGTTTATTTTTAAATGATGGAGTTCATTGGGTTATTTCTTGGTTTTCAGCTCGACTGTAATAAACTGTGTTGTAAAAGCTTGGAAAGGCCAGGGGCCGATACATGATGCTTGGTTTAGTTTTTATGAAGCCCTAGTGGATGTTTTAGAAATGAAGGGTTAGGGATTTCATAGCCGAGACAACTGCCTTCTCTGTTGTATTTTTTTTTTTATAGTGCTGTTATTTTTCGAACAGGATTTGAAGCCTTGACTTTGTGATGTAAAATTCCTTAGGGCCGTAACTATTATAGTTCGGTTTTAAGTCTTAATTGTTGCTTACAACTTGAAGCTTGTTGACTGTATCTATGTTTTGATAATATATTTGTATATTTGTATATTTTTAAAATGAAGAAGGAAGACTTGTAATATTTTAGTTATTTTAATTATTTCTTGTTGCAATTAACCTTTCAAAGGTTTGTGGTTATGTAAATTACTATTTAATTTGTTTTATGTGTAAATTATATCTTAAGGGTTTTGACAGTACGGTTTTAAATCATAACTTGGTTATTATTATCAGCAATAATTTTTGTAGTAAATAAAATAGAGGAAAGGAAACTAGTTGAATAACTGAATTCTTTCCTGTAATCTCTGAGATTGAAAATATGTTGACAGGTTTTTATTTATTATTGTTACGCATGAATAAAGTATGTAATTCCATATAGTCGTCTAATTGATGCTTATGGTTGTATAAAATAGAGTAAATAGGTTTTGAATTTATTTTAGAAATGAAAAAAACAATTCCCCTGCTCCTAAAGAGGGGTGATAAATTTTGGTTTATACGTATATTTATAGTTATTTTAAATAGGTTCATTTATAAACCCTAATCCTTCTTAATATGAGTACATAGTTATTACTTCATTTTTTGAGTTACCCTAGTTTGCATTTCTACTTAGATGAATTCACACAGTAAATGTTTTAGCCTTGTTTACTGTTTCTGAAAGTTAATCTTAGTTATAATAATTCATGTTTATATATTTATTGTTAATTATTAAAATAATAGACCTATAATAATAATTTTATCTACTGTGTAAACCATTACATAGACTAGTATTTTATACCTTTAGATCTTTCGTAACAGTTCTGTTTATTTTGCTCAAGTATTCTAGCTAAATGAATCCATCTAAAATAAAAAGGAAAATATACATACAAATCATACATATGTACCTGTAGAAGATAGTAATTTACATTCATGCATACTTCATTCGATTCTTTATCTGAAATCAAACTAACTTACTGTACTAGAGTACTACCTTTTCTAAAAGGTGTGGAAAAATACAGTTAGGTAATTTTTTATCTATCACTAAATATAGAAATTCCTCTAATCATTTACCCTAATATTCCTAGTTCAAATCTTAACTATCTTTTAACTATAAAAATAATTCTTCCTAACTAACCCTAGCAGCAACAAAACAACAACATATCATTTCATTGTTTAAATCAACTTTTTAGGTAACAATAAACAATTAGATAGCTAAATAAAACAAATAGAACCTGGAAAAACAGATGAGGTGACAATAGATTAAGGAACCTGTTCCTCCCAACCAACTCCTGGAAAAAAACTGGACTGCAATTCTCAGGACCCCCGAGCTTGTCTCCTGGTCCACCTGGTAGAAGTACTGGGTGATAGATGTAGTCTAGTAATCCTTTGCAACTCCACTGAGTGTTCAATAGTAAGTCATTTCTGCATGCAACAGTATGAACTCAACTTAGAATAGCTGCATTAGTTCAGGTCTTCAACACTTTTCCACTCAAATCATACTTCAGCTAGTCCCCTCCATTGAATTTTCTTGTGCACTTCATTCACTTAGAATGTTCACAAATCCAGAATGAGCAACCTCAGCTATCTTCAATGGGAAGTTTTATTCACATACCTAGGTATTTTGGGTCAGTTTTTACTTAATGAGCCACCTGCTCTTGTTCCACTTTCTTGGGGAACATGACCACAAAAATAGGTAAATTGCCACCTACAATAGCTAGAAGTAGCTTGAGGATGCTACCAAGTGTAAATCTGCTCTCAACCCAGCCTTCTCCATCAAGTGACCAGTAAAACACTCATTTAATAGCTTCCCTATGCTGTTGTCTCATTTTTCATTTATTTATTAATAAAATATTCAGCAATTACATTAAATGATCATTGACCCCACTTGGTGATTAATTACAAACTTTAACATAAAATGTAACATAATGTTTCTTAAAACATAAAATGTTTTTGCAAATTGGGGCATGTGACATACACACCCCCTTAAATTATAACATCGTCCTTGATGTTATTTATTCTTCGTATTCAAAATTGCCCTGGAACAGAATTGGATATGCATCCCACATATGATTCTCCAATTCCCAAGTGGCTTCTTCCAGACTAAGGTGATTCCATTGCACCTTCACCTACCCAATGGTGCGATCCCGAAGCAAGATCTCCCTCCTTTTGAGTATACAATCCAGTTCCACCATAAAATCTCCTTCAAGTTCCACCTGCACATCATTCCAGCTTATAACATGAGTAGCATCATGTACATATTTTTTTAACACAGAAATATGAAAGACATTATGAACCTTCAAATTTGGTGGTGAATCCAATTGATATGCCGCCTATCCTATCCTGGACATTATTTCAAAAGGTTCGCAATATCGGGGTGCTAACGTCGCACAACTTCCTAATCTCAGAGAACTCTTTTTAGGCCTCACCTTAATAAATACATGTTCACCAACTTGGAACTCCTTTTGAGTTCGTTTAAGATCTGCTTGAATTTTTCTGTTGATCTTGCGCAACTTTCAAGTTACCTTGCACCCATTTTACACTTAACTCCATCTCTTTTAATAGTTCAGGTCCTAATACTAACCTGTCAACTAGATTACTCCATAGATGGGGGTATTGCACTTCCTGCCATACAAAATTTCAAATGGACTATATCTTGTTGAAACTTGGTAGTGATTGTTGTAAGCAAACTCTACCAAGTGTAAGTAATCTTCCCATTTACCTGGTTGTTCTTTAACATACATTCTGAGCAAATCTTCCAATACCTGATTCACTCTTTCAGTTTGTCCATTTGTCTAAGGATGGAAAGAGGTACTGAAATTTAATGTAGTATTCAGTCCTTTAAACAAAGACTTCCAAAAATTGCTCGTAAACTTAGGGTCTTTGTCAGAAATTACTACTTTTGGTATTCCATGTAAACAAAAAAATTGGTTCAGGAATATATCAGCAATATTAGCAACTTTGCAAGTAGTTTTAACAGGTATAAAATGAGCTTCCTTACCTAATTTATCAACGACTACCATTATTGATTCATTCAAATTTTGATTTCTAGGTAGTCCTGTAATAAAATCAAGGCTGATTATCTCCCACTTCCGGTTTGGAATAGGTAATGGCTGAAGTAACCCAGCTGGATGCTGGTGTTCAGTCTTTACTTGCTAACATTCAAATCACTTAGCAATGTATTCTTCCAGTTCATTTTTCATGTTTGGCCAAAAATAATCATTTCTTAACATTGTTATATTTTTCTGATAACCAGGATGTCCTGAGTAAGGAGTCTTATGAATTTCATTTAAAATAAAAAAATTAATCTTAGGTACATTAGGTATGTATAGTATATCTTTATATAGTAATAATCCTTTTTCATTTAGACTATACCCTATACTTAAACTTTCAATTAAATTTTCTCTTACCCTTGCTTGTAATTTTTGATAATTTTCATCCAATCTTACTCCTTCCTTTAGCTGTTCTTCTAAATATGTTTTATAGGTGTTGATTGCTGCTACAAAATTTAGTTTTGCATTCCTACTTAAAGCATCAACAACCTTATTTTCTTTTCCCTTAATATGTTGGATTTCAAAAACATACTCGCTAAGGAAAGCCAACCACCTAGCTTGCCTTGCATTTAAGTTAGGTTGATCTAACAAATATTTTAACCCTTTGTTATCTATCATTAATATAAACTTTCTTCCGATTAGATGATGGCGCCACATCTTCAAGGCATGTATGAGAACAGCCAATTCTAAGTCATAGGTCACATAGTTTTTCTCAAGAATCTTCAACATCCTAGACTCATATGCAATGACGTGTCCTTCCTGAGTTAGAACCCCACCTAAACCGTGATTGCATGCATCAGTACATACTATAAAGTCTTTATTAGGATCAACAATTCTTAAGATTGGTGTGGTGGTTAATAATGTTTTTAACTTTTTAAAACTATCTTCACACTTTTGACTCCACTGGAATTTCTTCCCTTTCTTCTGTAAATAAGTTATGGGATTTGCAATTCTTTAAAACCCTTCGATAAATATTCAATAATAACCAATAATCCCCATGAATGATCATATGTCAATTACGTCTTTTGGGACTGGCCATTTTTCTATTGCCTTTATCTTTTCTGGATCAACACATATCCCTTTTTTAGTCACTATATGACCTAGGTACTATATTTTATCCTTAAATAAATCACATTTACTAAATTTTGCATAGAGATGATGTTCTCGTAATTCTTGTAAAACAATTTTTAAGTGCTCTTCATGTTCTTCTTCAGACTTCGAATAAATTAAAATGTCGTCAATGAATACGACCACGAATTTATCAAGGTACTTATGCATTACATTATTCATCAAACACATGAAGACAGCATGGGCATTAGTAAGCCCAAATGGAATAACAACAAACTCATAGTGACCATACCTAGTCCTAAAAGTTGTTTTAAATATGTCTTCATCTTTTATTCAGACGTAGTGATAACCAGACCATAAATCAATCTTTGAGAATACAGCTACTCCACATAGCTAATCAAACAAATCATCTATGTGGGGTAACATATATCTATTTTTAATACTCATTTTATTAAGTTGAGGGTAATCTATACATAATCATAGAGTTTTGTCCTTCTTTTTAACAAAAATAACAGGTGCTCCCCAAGGAGGCACACTGGGTTTGATATAATTCTTATCAATAAGTTCTATTAACTATGATTTTAATTCATTTAATTCCACTATATTCATCCGATAAGGGGATTTTGAGCTGGGCACTGCACTAGGTACCAGCTCAATAGTGAATTATAACTCCCTCTTCAGAGGAAGTCCCAGAATTTCTTCCGAAAATACATCCGAATACTCCCTCAGGATATGAATGTCTTCCAGTTTTAATTTATCTTCATTATTAGTATTTTCTTCATAAATTACTATTACAACAAAGGATTTACAACCCTCCTGAACAACTCTATTTAATTGTAAAGTAGAGATCTATCTTATAGTTGTTTTACTAGGGATTCCTCTTACATTTATGGTGTCTTCATCATTATTCAAGTAAAAGTTTTATTGAAATAGTTCAGGACTACCCTATGCTCTTCTAACCAGTCCATACCAAGTAACATATCATAAGAACCTAAAGGTAGTACATTAAGCTTAACAGAGGTTTCAAACTGATCCATTTTTATAGTACAATTCTTAACAAAACTAATCACTTTTCTTTTTGTGCCAGTAGCTAGCTGGACTAACCATGACTTCGCAAATATTTCTATCAATTACTTGCATTTTTCTACTAAATCAGGAGAAATATAACTTAAGCTGGCCCCTGGATCAATTAAAATAGATATAGGTGTTTGATTTAGCTTACCTTCCACTTCGACCATGGAAGTTTGATAGTTCGCTTGCCTGTTTTCCAGTGCTGGGTTGATCCTGGGCATTGTCCTTGCTAGATCACTAACAATCATCTCCTCCTGCATCGTATGTATGTTGCTAACAGTGTTCTTCCAGTTGGGGCAAACCGATGCATAATGAGGACCATTACATTCCCAACATTTTACTGGTTCTTTTCGTTCATTCTTCTTAGTGTAAATACTGTGGTTATTAACAAGTTCTTTATTACTAAGACCACTTGGATATATCTATGAATTTCCTTTATTCGATTGGAAGTTTTTATTAAAAAAAAATCATGTGTTATTATTTCTAAAATTACGGTTAGGTACAAAACCTTTCTTTCTCTGCTCAAAGTTATTAGATATTTTAACCGTCCAGTTTGACATACTTTCCTTTTTGCGATTATGCTCATAATAGAAATTCTTCTTTCTCATCGCTTCTTATAAGGTTTTTGGATTGTCATATTCAATTCTATATTTTATATGGAAGGATAAACAACTTAGAAACTGTTGCACCTTAGGCTTATCATCCACAATGTAAGGTACATATCGAAACAAACTTAAAAATTTACTGTTTAGTTCTTTCATGTTCATTGTTCCCAGCTTTAGTTCATAAATTTCTTTAGCCTGCTCTTTGTAGTACTGCTATGAAAAGAATTTCTTCTTGGAAGGTAGAGGGGGTGGTAGGCCCAGGGGTACTCATGGCATTCGCTTCCTCCCTGTTGACCGACCTTGGACTCGGAGAGTGACCTGAGGATCTACGGATGGGCTTATTCCCATTGTGTTGAGAGCCCAACACTCTTTCCTGTTCGAAGAGGAGTACAGGTGTAAGGCAGTGACCTAGTAAGTCTACCATAGTTCAGATTCATTAGTGGCATGTTTCAAATTTTCTATTCACAATTTACTGGTTTCATAACAAGTTACCCATGTTGTAATTTCTGTAACAAACCAAAAAATATCTACGAAATATTCATAAACCATACAAGCATCCACCAAGTGAATAACAGAAAATAATAAAAAATGGAAAATATTTTATACAATGGACATGCACACAACCATACTAAGTAAGATAACCAAAATTAGTTCATGACGCTAAGCCAACCATTAAAATCTATTAATATACACTAATTCAAAGACTTGCAGTCTTTGAGGACATAAGTCCTTGATTGCCTTAACCGTGGGAAGTACTTGGGCGTAGCCCTGAAACTCATTGTGAGGAGTACCACAAGAACCCCAAAGTAGTTGGCGCTGAGAGGAATTTTCAAGTGAAATAGACAACGACCCCTATCGATTGACTAGCACTCCCATGAGGACAAAGCCAAGCGTTATCTCCTAGCAGTATTGGTGGCCGAATGACCACCTGATAGCCAATAGGAAGCCACTAAAAATGGATTCCAAAATGTCATTACCAAATTACACCACTTGATCTACCAACTAGACAAAATTGATCCCCCACACTCTTCTTCATGCCTAAGAGGTGATCCACTACAGTTCAGGTCCCTGAACCAGCATCGCCGAGACCACTCTCGATGACCCTCTACACCGTTAGAAGGCCACACAGCCTCTGACTTAGACTCATAATCATATCAATCTGAGCCTTATTTTCACACTACACCTCTATCCCCATGGTTGGCGCAAACCTGGATCCAATTTTCGGCTTGGTGATTGGAAGTGGACTCGATTCCAAACCCCACACCACCACCAACACCCCTACTGGTGGTTCTAGCACTATCATGTAGACTGTCATAAGTCAGCTACCACCACCCATGTTTACCAGTCAAACTGTCCCACCTGTCATGCTTAGGAACAGTGGCCTGTCCACTCACATTGTCCCACTTGGCATGCCTGGGGGTAGTGGCCCTTCCACCTACATGGTCCCTCCTGTCATACATGGGGGAAGTGGTTCTTCCATTCACATTGTGTCACTTACCATACCTGGGGGCAATGGCCCATCCATAACTGTGCCACAAGTACCTGCATTCATGCAGGTACATCATGTTCCTGCTAACCCCCCCACCATTGCTGGTCCATCACACATCAACCTTGGGTCAAACCTCCCTTTCATGGCACACATCAACCTGCCTGAATTGGCTAGGTTAACCAATGACCCCATCTGTCATCAAACCTTTTGGCCTCCCATTTCGACCAAGATCCCTTTAGACATTCCCACGTTTGAAGGGAAGGCAGGGGAGTGCCCCCAAAACCATATAATGATGTTTCATTTATGGTGCTCATCAAACAGCATCATAGATGATTCGATCATACTCAGACTATTCCAACGCACCCTCACAAGTGTTGTAGACAAGTGGTACATTGAGCTACCACAAGCCAAGTACCCAAACTTCAAATCCTTGGCCTTCACGTTCCTGCAGTATTCTCAGATCCCCTTCAAATATGATGGAGTGGAAATCTTTCTATCTTTCCACCAAAACACTGCGACCCACATCACCAACCACATCCACAAGTGGAGGTGACATCGTAGCTTGTGCAAGATCAAGCTTGGTGATAGGATCTTCCTGGATTGGTTCTTGAAAACATTGCTTCCACCTATAGCCAAGGAAATCACCTCTGAACATCCCCAAATAGAGGAAGAGGCCATCTTGAAGGCCCAATAGTTTGACCTCATTTATGCATAGTCTGGATACCTCTACACCATCATTCCAATCGCTCCCCATGCAGGCACTTCCTACCGGGATGTGCCCGGGGCATCCCATGCCACAAATGGCATCATAGGTTATGTCTCCCATCAATCACAACACCACTCAGAACCACCTACGATACCACCAAAACCAAGCAATACCCCTATTGTTGCCTACCCAAACCAAGCTCCTGACCATGCAAGAATGATATCTAAGTCCGGAGCTACATCCTCTTATGCACAACCTGTGCCACAACAGTAGACCCATGCACCTACTTAGAAGATACAACAATATGTGGGATAGTTTCCCACGTTTATAGCACCCCCAACCCCCTAAGTATACTATGCACAACCCGTGAAAACCACTCGAATCTCCGCCCCAGCTTTGCCAGCTCCTTTGGGACAAGTGTTCGCAAAAAAAAAATATCCCACCCAACCAGCCCCTAATATCCAACAATGGAAAGACAGAAACAACCAAGCAAGGAATCAAGGCAACAACCAACCACAAGGAGGAGGACAACAACCAAATCCTCCCAACAACGTTGGGGCCAACCAACTAGCCCAAAATCCTCAGCAACCAAATGCACCTAGACGCAACGCTCCGTTGTGCACAAACCAACCGTGAAAACTATGCAAGGTCTACGGGAACCATACACATGAATGCCCCTTCATGGGTTGCATGAAGCATGCCATTCATAATGAAGTTCAGCATGCTACCAATATGGCAACCCCAGCTCAACCCAACCCGGAACCACCAAGACCTCCACCCATGGTTCTCCAAAACCCATTACCAGTCCAAGGACTGGTAGCAATTTCACGTGCTCCCCAACCCAATCCCAATGCCACGGCTGTAGCTTCGACAACAGAAATAGGTGTTCACCACTTGCTAGCCTTGACTGTAAATTTGAGCATATAGATCTACAGACAAATACACAACTCACAAAGAAGATCTCACAATTTACTCAACAATTGAAGAATGAAACAGTGCAAAAGGCTTGCAGCTGTGAATGCTTTCATTAATCAAAAAAGTAATTCAGATGATAATTACAATAAAGTAAAATGGCTTTAATAGCCACAAGCAATTCGAATCCACATGAGGAAGTTCGAATTGATTAGACTCTACTTGACTGTAGGTAACCAAGACTTTGTCTAAATCACTATCGGAGGACCCAGTAGTTAACTGTCCTTGTCTAAACCATAACTGGAGTTCATCGAAGCTTTAAAACACAACCAAGTGTTACATTTAGTGTTGACTAATGGTTAACTGACTGTGGTAGGTAAGAAATGCGCCCCACATGTGTACAATCAATTAAACCTAGCGCTAACTGAATGTAGAGGGCTAGAACTAAATGTAACTGACTCCTAACTTGGATTGACTAGTCATTAACTGAAGTGAACTGACCTTGGTTGGTTTTGGCACTCCCAGTTGCTTCCTAAATTGTAGGGATTGATCTAGGAGACTCCTAAACTTATGCAATCAAGTGCAATAAGTGGCAGTGAGCCTCAATTAGTGTTCCCCACACTTTGGTAACTGAAACATGTGCCCCAATTAGGTCAAGTTTACCCAATGGTGCTAATGACTATAAATAGACTGGATGGACTCCCGATTTAGACATGAATCCCGATTTAGACATATGACCAAATTTGGACAAGGGAGGATTAATAATCCTAACACCCCCCCTGAATGCTAACTTGGACAAACTATGGGCCCTGGTAACTAAGACCATAGGTCACCCATTAAATCAAGTAAAATAAAGTAACTGCTTAATACAAGGAGCTAGGGAAAAAACCACATGGGAAAAAATCCCTCCTTCTAGCTAAGCAGGTAGAATCAAGTCTCAAGTTTGAAAAACTTGAAAATATGTTGCTGCCATATTCATCTCTGTGAGGTAGTGAAGCAACATGCATGGTGTGTTGTGCACAGGTATTCTGGGGCCTGGCATGTAGACTTCTCCTTTTTCTCCAAAAATGATGATGGAAGGAAGGAGGAATGTAACTTTTGTCTCTTTCTAAATGAAGAGGTGTATGATCATATCCATTCTTCTGAATGCAGTAAGACTGAGCCCTTGCCATATTGCATCTTACAGGAAGTCTATTACATCTCTCTGAAGGAGGCAAAATAGTATGGCATAGCGCAAGAGTCTTTCCTTTCTGAGTGTCAGGTGAGTTTCCAGTCATCTTCCTAGCTTCCAGTTTGGAAGTAGGGACTGAATCTAGATCCGAGTCACCCTGACTCTTAATGTCATAAACTGATATAGATGGATCTGCAATACTAGTAGAAGCTGTAAAAGAAGTAGATGCAATGGTTTTACCTTCCCTTGCGGGTGGCTACTGAGAGTGCACTAGTTCTGAAGGAGGCATGAAATGTGAGAAATCATATGCTCTTGAAGCATGATTCACAATACCCTTTGCTATGATGCTCCCAGTAGAGATATCTATGATCTCCACTGAGTCAGGACCAAATATCACTCGCTTTGGAGATCCATTATGGGTCATCTGATAGACAGATAACAGGTTTGAAGCCAAGGAGGGAACAAACAACACACCTTTGAACCTTCCATGTTCAAGTTGGATAGAGTCCTTCCCTTTGGTTTGGACTTTACTGTTATTTCCCATCTGAATACTAGGACCATCAAAGGACTGAAAAGAAGAGAATGATTCTATGGATGCAGCCATATGGTTGGAAGCTCCGGAATCAATGAGGAAAGCAGGTGTTGATGTGCAGCAAGCTTTCAGTGCATGTCCTTTCCTTTGGTATTCTTCTTCTTCTTCTTCTTCAGAGCCTTCCTTCCTTGTGCTAGCAGGTACAGAAATGTTGTGCCTTTTCAAAAGAAGAGCCATTTCATCAAGTTGTGTTCTCATACAGGAGCTTTCTGAATGGAAGCCCCTTCCACAGTAAGGGCAGAGGATATTGCCTTTGCCATTCTTCTTGCTTCTCTTTGAACTTGAAGGTTCTTTTGACTGTTCAGACTCATCTCTTTGCTTCCCTTTGTCATTCGCTACCTTATCTCCTCTTGCAACAAGACCTAGATCTTTGGGAGATTGAATGATCCCCATTTGGATCAATTTATTATTCTCGGAAATAAGAGATTGGATGAAAGCATCAAGAGTGGGAATCTTCCAATTTGGAGTAGTGAGCCTTACTGTTTGGAAGGTGGATACAAAGACTGAGTAGTCTGAATTGAGCTTTGTGAGAATAGCAAGGATGAGCTGATCTTCATCCTTCTTCACTTTGCATTGCTTCAACTGATATATCAGGTTCTTGAACTTTGAGAAGAATTCATTTAGAGATTCGAAATTTGATGGATTGAGAGTAATCAGATCATTTTCTAGCTGATGGATCCTCATCTCATCATGCTTATCAAACAAGGAAGCAAGATTGTCCCAAACCTCCTTGGGAGTGTCCAATTCTTGGATGTGAAATTGAAGATCTCTAGAGACTGAGGATTGCATGAGTCCAATGGCTTCATCAAGCCTGTTCATGTACTTAGCTTTGTCTTTATCTGATTTTGGCTCTTCTTCTGTTTCTTCTATGAGTCTGAAGAGATGTTTGGTGTGGAGCAATACTTTCATGTCATCCTTCCACTGGTGATAGTTGAAGGGAGTGAGAAGCTCCATTGGATGAGCCATTTTGAATGTAATAAGAAAGATTGAGCTGCTGTAGCGAATGCAGTGAGAAGTAGAGGCTGCTTGTAGCAAATGTTGTAAGAAAACCTGATAACCTGTCACACAATCAAACAAACAAAATGATCCGGTTGGAGATCTGAGGAGGAGAGGAGTCTTGTCCACCGAGGCTCTGATACCATGTAAATTTGAGCATATAGATCTGCAGACAAATACACAACTCACAAAGAAGATCTCATAATTTAATCAGCAATTGAAGAATGAAATAGTGCAAAAGGCTTGCAGCTGTGAATGCTTTCATTAATCAAAAAATTAATTCAGATGATAATTACAATAAAGTAAAATGGCTTTAATAGCCACAAGCAATTCGAATCCACATGAGGAAGTTCGAATTGATTAGACTCTACTTGACTGTAGGTAACCAAGACTTTGTGTAAATCACTATCGGAGGACCCAGTAGTTAACTGTCCTTGTCTAAACCATAACTGGAGTTCATCGGAGCTTTAAAACACAACCAAGTGTTACATTTAGTGTTGACTAATGGTTAACTGACTGTGGTAGGTGAGAAATGCGCCCCACATGTGTGCAATCAATTAAACCTAGCGCCAACTGAATGTAGAGGGCTAGAACTAAATGTAACTGACTCCTAACTTGGCTTGACTAGTCATTAACTAAAGTGAACTAACCTTGGTTGGTTTCGGCACTCCTAGTTGCTTCCTAAATTGTAGGGATTGATCTAGGAGACTCCTAAACTTATGCAATCAAGTGCAATAAGTGGTAGTGAGCCTCAATTAGTGTTCCCCACACTTTGGTAACTAAAACATGTGCCCCAATTAGGTCAAGTTTACCCAATGGTGCTAATGACTATAAATAGACTGGATGGAATCCCGATTTAGACATGACTCCCGATTTAGACATATGACCAAATTTGGACAAGGGAGGATTAATAATCCTAACATTGACAACCGAGGAGGTCAATTTACAGACCAAATGAAATTAGTATGGAATTAACATGAACCCACTGACCCATCAACGACATCCATGTCCAAAACAACCAATACACCTCTTCATTTACCCCCTTTTCCACCACTCCCCCCCATACGGCGGGTTGCCAACAATGTTACGACTAGAGATGCTATAAGCTACATCATCGTGGATGACTTGGCCCAAACACCTAGGGCCATGTCCACTCTTGAGGTGCTTAAAAATTTCCCAACATAGCGGAAAGCCTTAATAGCCACCCTCGGTGCTGTAGACCCCTTTGACTCCAAGTTGATCACATTCAACACAAAGAATGGAGAACCGTGGATGCCATCAACCATTGCCTTCCAAATCCCAGTATCTATTCGAAATTTGGTCGTGCACTGGTGCATCATGGAAGAGGGGGCATCCACGTGCATTATGTCAACCTTAGTTTGGCAGAAGCTTGGGTCCCAAATTCTGTAACCATCCACTACTACTCTACAGACTTATGATGGCCACCCCACTAAAGCCCAAGGTATCCTTCCAGACGTTCCCATTACATTAGCTGGGAAAACAGTATTGATTGACATAGAGGTTTTCAATGCTTAGTTAGACTATAATATTCTCCTCAAAAGAAGTTATATGTACGCCATGAGAGCCGTAGCATCAACTGTTTTCCATCTCATGATGTTCCCTCACAACGAGAAAATAGTGACGGTTGACCAACTAACTTATCACGATTCGCAAGGGCTAACTGCACTAGCCAATGTTATCCCTACGGTCAATACCATCGATCCGCAAGGGTTAACCACACCAACCAATGTTATCCCTTCAGCCAACACCATGGTCGAAAACATACCGGCCTCCTCGTTATTGAATGTGTGCCCTAGGTTGTTTATCGATACCACCATGATGACTTCCTTCCCCTTAGTGTCACCAGCACCGACACCAAATGAGACTGCGGATTTGTGCATGCTCTCATCCAGCACTGCTGCACCTAAACATCAACCACAGTCGCAACCCCAATAGCAACCGAAAAATCATCCACAGCCGCAGCATTATGCACAGCTGCAACCACAACCCCATCCCCACATGCAACCATCAGGGAGTTATTTGGGTTCTTCCCCAGTCCACACAATTCCCTTCCTATCTCCCCCCCCCTCGTGTCATGAGTAAGCCAGTAATGGCTACCTTAAACTTACCCAGTTTCACATTGGGGATTCCCATGTGGTACCTCAATCCATCGGCCCAACCTTCGATGCCCCAGGTCATCTTAACCCCCATGCAATCCATTGCGATCGAATCTCATCCTCCACCTGGACCACAAAACCAACCACCGCACTCACACCCACACCACCCCACCCAAAAAGGGCCAGGGAAAAAAACACGAAAGCTACCACTGAACCTTGACAGATTCCACCTTGCACCATCTGTGAAGAACATGGCCATGCAACTCAAAACTACCCCAAGATTCCCATAATATGTGCTCATTTGGATGCCATGGATACAACCAAAAACATCCCCATGGTGGAACTCCCGAGCGGGCCAATAGTGAGAAACAATTCGTTAAGAACAAACCATGCTTGCGCCCTTCGCGGATTGTATGGATACTATTGTCACCATTTCCAAGACTTGTTCAAGTTTCGAATGGCCCTAGCAAACCTTTGACAACATGCCCTTGAATCTGGGATCACTCTGATCAAAGAATTCCAACCCCCACCTCCTTCTTCAGACACTATGTCCATTTACATGATGTCTAGTTCCATAGACCCTCTTGTCTCCACCATCACCGATGGTCCATCAGACCTGTCTCTTCATTGCTTTTGCAACGATGAGGAGATACTTGAAGCCTTAACCACTCTGGAATACCCATGGGACGACATGCACCATCGCTCGTTCTTCCTCCCCGAAGAACTTGTGTCGCAATCTGACCAGTTTTTCATTGAAACAAAAGATTTCATTCATGGGAAAGTCAACTGGTTCAAGAATCCCATCCTGGAACTAGATGCCTTTGAAGAAGGGAACATGGCCAACATATTCCCAACCATTAATATCAACATCTCAACCACTCTTGAGGTTGTTGAGGAAATCATGTTGGGGTCATCCTGCTCCTCAAAAGAAGTTGCTTCCTACAAAGCGCTCTTCGAAGAATTCTGTGACATCTTTTCCTGGTCCTACACTAAAATTCCTGGGTTGGATCCATCCATTGTGGAACACCACATTGACACATGGCTCGATGTGGTCCCCATGCACCCAAATCAATGACCCATCCACCCCTTCAAAGCTGCCGCAGTCAAAGCCAAAATAGAGAAGCTGCACACGGCCGACTTCATTTACCCCATTGCTTACACCACCTAGGTTTCAAATCTTATTCCCGTGAATAAAAAATAGGGTACCATCCGTGTTTGCATAGACTTCCATGATCTGAATTAGGCGTGTCCCAAAGACAACTTCCCAACACCCTTCATCAATCAGATCATTGATGCATGCGCTGGACATGAGGTATTTTCCTTCATGGACAGATTTTCTGGATATAACCAAATTCAGATCTAGAAATTAGAAGATCGTTACAATACTGCATTCACAACCCTGTGGGGCACGTTCACATATCGAGTAATTCCCTTTGGTCTAAAGAATGCTAGAGCCAGCTTCCAGCGTGCCATGACATACTTTTTCCATGACCTAATCCACATCATATTGGTCTACCTGAATGACCTTACCACTCGATCACCAAAACGAGCACAACATATAGATGACTTGCACCAAGTCTTTTTGCGATGCCGCAAGTACAAAATCTGCTTGAATCCTCTAAAGTGCATTTTTTGTGTCCCAGTAGGCCATCTTCTCGGGTTCATCATATCCCACAAAGGGATAACGGTGGAATCCCTCAAAGTTCAACCTATCCTTGATCGCCCCCCACCACAAACTTGACACCAACTGCAGAGCTTCCAAGGCAAGGCCAACTTCCTTTGCCACTTTGTACTAGAGTATGCAACAAAATTTGACTGATTCATATGCCTACTCCCCACAAAAATCAATTTTGTTTGGGGTCAATAAGCACAAGAATTTTTTGATGCACTCAAACAAGCACTGGCTTCTGCACCATTACTTTCGGCACCAAACTTCACTCGAGACTTCATTCTTTATGTGTTGGCCTTGGAGAATACCATTGCTAGAGTCTTGTTCTAGGGAGACGATGCTCTCCAGGAGCACATGATTTATTACGTCAACCAGAAGCTATCAGGTCGCCCACTAGGATACTCACCCGAGGAGAAACTGGCCCTCTTCGTCGTCTTCTCAAATCAAAAGTTGCGCCACAACATCATTGCAAACCATACCCGTGTAGTGGCTGATTCCAACCTAATGCGGTACCTCTTAAGCTATCACCTTCTACAAGGTCATGTGGCCAAGTGGGTATTCGTCCTCCAAGAATTTGACTTGGAATTTATTTCCCAAAAATCACAAAGGCACTCGCGCTAGTAGTGCTCATGACAGATATTCCCCCATTGACCATGTCACCACCGCCCTCGGATGACCTCCCTGATGATTTTATATTCACCATATCCATGGAGGACACATGGTATGGGGAAATCCTCCTATATTTATGCACACAAAAGTTTGCAGCCCACTTAAACCACGAAGATAGGCGATGCATCCAACATCAAGTCGCTCGCCATGTTCTTATTGGAGATTTTTTATATCATCGAGGCATTGATACCATCCTAATTCATTTCCTCACCCATGACAAGGCTGAGGCAATCCTAAACGACTGTCATAGTGGAGCCTGCGGTGGCCACCTTTTAGGACTGGAAACCGCCCAGAATATTCTACATGCCGACTACTTCTGGCCTTCCATATTCCCTGATTGCATAGAGGCAGTCAAAACTGTCGTAGCTATCAGCTCTTTGCCCCAAAGGCAAGAACCCCCCCTGCACCATTACACCCCGTAGTCACAGTAGGCCCATTCTACAAATGGGCAATCAACTTCATGACAATCAACTCGGCCTCGACCAATGGTCATAAATACATCATTATGGCAGTTTATTACTTGACTAAGTGGGCCGAGGCCATGCCCACATTTGATTGCAAAAGTGAAAGGACGGCATATTTATTCTTTAACCACGTCATTTCACGATTTGGTGTTCCCAAATAGTTGGTCTCAGACCATGACAAATACTTTGAAGACGTCGTTTGGACTGAGCTTTCAACCATGTTGAAATTTGAACACCAATACTCATCTTCCTATAACCCCCAAGGTAATGTCCAAGTTGAGGCAGTCAAAAAAATCATCAATACAATGCTCCAAAGGATGGTAGTAAACCACAAAACTAACTGGCACCACATGTTGTTTTTCTCCCTATGGGCTTACCGCACATCCACAAAAACCACAACCAGATTCATCCCCTTCTGCCTAGTACACGACGTTAAATCAATACTCCCTATAGAGTTCCAGATCCCATCACTTCGCATCGAAGTGGAACTCCTTCCTGACACTTCACCTTTAGAAGAACAACTCCTCCAACTTGAGCAAACCATAGAAAATCGTTGGGCTTCCTACAAGCCATCGAAGCAGCAAAAACACTGTCAAAATCCCATTATGACTCCCATGTCCACCCTCGCACCTTCAGGGAAGGCAACATGGTTCTGTTTTATGACTAGCCCAATGATAATTTGGGCAAAGGCAAGGTCGAGTAAATGTGGTACGGCCCATACGGCGTCCACCATTGCCTCGAAAAAGGGGCATACACCCTTATCGACTCTAATGGACAACTCTCAGAGAACCCTCGTAATGGGATCTACCTCAAGATATTTTATACTTAACATCACCAACAAGTCGCTTTGTTTTCCTTTTTTGTTTTGCAACATTTTTACCACAATCAGAGACCCCCATTAGGGGCACCACCATTAGCTGCTAGTCAGAGTCACTCAGAGTCTATTTGAGACACCCCTCACACCTTCGGGCTCAAAATTTCATCCTCTATATTTTAATGAGACCATGTTCTCATGTTTCATAAGTAATTTTTGGGGACACTTCCTGAGAGTTACGGACCACATTGTGATATAAGTGTCTCCAGACCTATACTTGCATCACACCTTCCTACCGCAACTCATGCAGGACTCCATACCATCTCCCTGGAATGTACATCATTTTATTTCAGCATATAACTATCTAATCCGTCCACCGCAACTTACGCGGGTTCCCGAACCACTTCCTGGAGGGTGTATCATTTATTTTGCATGCATTTGGCATATAACTGCCTCCGGATGTGCACTCACACCACATGTAGTTCAGTTCGTCCACCACAACTCACACAAGACTCTCCTGACCTCTGTCCGAGAGCCACCTTGATTTGCATACCACTGCCGCACCAACTTGCATGCCTCTTCCGCAATCTATCCCATGCATGTACAAGTATGTTTAAGATCCACCTGCTCCATCCATACTGCATGGGCGACCTTTGGACCACTGTCCATTGTCCCAATATGGGGGAACCATCAGTGCCCCCTTGATCGGCTGACCATACCAGAGTTTCCGTTAAGCTCTTTTCTGACTCCTAAAAGAATGAAAAGATTGTCGCACACAGCTGCTTCCTTTCTCTCTCATTAAAGTATAAGAAAGGGCATCTACATCGTCTCGTTTATCTCCTTTTGTGAACTATGTAGACCACCATTTGAAAAGGACCACGTTGGCACATTCAAGCCAAGACCATTCTCCTCTGCATCCTTTTATGCTTTCTCAGGCAGAGGGGATGAACTTTACGAAAAAGCTCACCATGGGTTGTCGTTAAGCTCTTTTCCATCCTTCTCATCAAGAAAATATTGCCAAGCAAACTTGGTTTCGTTCATGCTCGTAAAAGTATCTAAATGACCGTCCAGTCAGTATAGGTTTACCCTTTTCCAGCCTAATTGGAATACCAACATTAAATCAGTCTCCCATCCCCCAAAGGATGGGCGAGCTCTCCTATGTACACTTTTAACCTTTTTATGGTACAAGAGACTATCAATGAAAAAGAGGGCCCACTGGAGTCTTCTTCATGCTTTCAGACTCTCTAAAATTGAAAGCACCATTGAGCATTTACTTTCTTGGGCTCGCTAAAAATCCACGAGATCGTACCACAACGGTGTCTTTAGACACCACCCCACATATAACAGTTTGGCAGCATTCCCACTTTGGGTCACCTTTGTTCAAAGTACTCTACGATGTGTCTTCCTTGGATCCATTCAATACCAAAAGTGTCTACCTCCCCCAAGTATTTCCCATTTGCAGTTACATTCCCAGTATTACAGCTATGATCCCTTTCCCATGAGTTAGTTTAATTTGCTTCCTAGTCCGCCCTGCCGTCATACTCTGGAAAAAGGAAGTTTAAGTCCCCCATGATTCCCTGCCCTTGTTCCACCTCCCCCGCCCATTCAGTGGGTTAGTCCTCATATTGTCTCACATCATTGGGTTGTCTCCCTCATGCTTCTGGGCAAGAAAACACCATTGCCTTGGCCAGTTCCAGGTCTCCCTCTGTCGACGACAACACACATAATCCATAGGATAGACCCAAACGTCCCTATATCCTGGTTTCATTAACCTCATTTATGAGTTCCTTGGACCACTTGAGAGGAGTCCTTAGTGCCTCTCGGGATGGTTGTTTCTCATGTGCTTGACTCCAGCTACATCATTGCAATATTGAGATTCATACAGGATATTGGTTTGTGCAGTATTTGGTCGAAGACCCCAGATATCACTTGACTCTAGCACATTGATGAGTCTATTGAGGGACCCAAATAGTTTCATGTCCCTTATGATTTCTGGGTTGCGTTGGAGATAGTGTTCAGAAGCCCCAGTAGTGCTTCTATATAGATTTATGATTGATACAACATATTTGTACCACAGAGACTCTGACTCTCCATCAGTGAGTCACTAAAATTATGTACCATTCCAGATCCAACAGACCATCAATCATTTAGATATAGCTTTCCATGAGAATTCCATGGGTCCAATGTAGCAGTTCTTTAGATCAATATTGTATTCAGCCTCTTATCGAGGCAACCACTATTGTAACAACAGTTGCGCACAATCGACTCTTGCATTATAGAGCTTAAATCACATTATTCTTTTGACATCGTTACGAGCATGGGGATGCCCACCTCGTTCATATACATGTCACACATTATTTGTATCTCACCCATTGATGGGAACCATATTAATACAAAAACCAAAAGCCACCATGCCCCAACCCAGGAAGCACCACCTCTCCCCAGAAAATCCTATGATGTTCATCGGCCATACGATGAGCTCCTGCCCTCACACATTAGGGGGCAATCTGTTTACCCAAAAAATCCCTCAATGAGCTCTACATGACCTACACCACCCAAAGACATCTATTTCACTACCCTCATTTGATCCCCACACCCTTGCAAAGGCTCAAAAACATAAAAAAAGGCTTAAAAACTGCTAAAAAGAGCCAAAATATCTCTCATAGGGGATAAAACATCCAAAAGGGGGCTAAAACCCCTCAAAGCAGATTAACACCCCCAAAGGAGCTAAAAATTGGGAGAAAGGGGATTAAATCCCAAAAAAGGGGCCAAAGCCCTAACCAAGGGATTAAAACCCTAAATCTCAAGAAAAAACTATAAATAGATCGGTGGGGGTCACTCTCAAAACACTCCTTCTCTCCCTATCATTATGCTACCCATGTGAGTGCCTTGAGACCCTTTTCCTCTTAAGTCGTTCACACCCTCTCCTCCATTTCTCCACAAGCCAAGACTCCATCCCATGGAGAGGTGATTCTAAGGCTAGGGCATGGTGGCCCATTTCCACAAAAGAGGCTGAAGGTATAACCATTTATTTCTGTCAATAGTTTAGTTTTCTGGCCCTTATTTTGTTTGCAGGTTTGTTTGCTAATGGTTTGTTGCAGGTTTGCCTTTGATTCCTTGTAGAAATCTCTTGTTTTCTAACCATCTCCTGCAGGGTTTCCATGGCTCAAAGCTAACGTTTATTTGCAGGTTTTCTTCCACCCACCGGAACCCCACCCTTCCATCCTATAGACGGAAGGTAGCGCTTCCTGCCTGTAGCTAGGGAGAAATCCCTACTACAATATCCATCTTGGAAAATCTGTCGAATACTACTAAGATCACATCATGATGATGTTTGGTAGTAGGATATCCTGTCAAGTATTCCATAGAAATAGATTCCCATGGTCGATTTGGAATTGGAAGGGGTGTGTATAGTCCTTGTCGTCGATTTGGCAGTTTATCAATGGCATAAACTACGCACAATCGAATGTACTTGTTGACATCAGATTTAAGTGAAGGCTAGTAAAAATACTTTTGGAGGATAATAAGTGTTTTTGCGACTCCAAAATGTCCTGTAGTTTTGCTCTAGTGTGCATCCCAAATGAGCTTCTGTCAATGGTCACCAGTTGGTACACAGAGATGTACAAGCTTGTATAGCAAGGTGTCCTTCAGGAAGTAGTCGGTAGTAGATAGCGTGTCTGCCTGAAGCTTTCGATAAAGAGTGGAGAAGTTGCAGTCTACCAAATACAATTGTGGCCAAGTAGTGGTGTCATAACCCTTCATACTCATCATTGTAGATGGTAGAGTAATGGGTGGTTTGCTGAGACAATCTGTCATCACATTAGCTTTGCCTTTTCGATACTTAATTACCAACTAAAATTGTTACAGGTAATTAATCCACTTGAGGTTTTGAGTTGTCTATAATTTCAACTGGGATGGAGCGAACTGCAAAGGTTTATGGTTAGTGAGGATGACCGTTTCCTTTCCAAGAATGTAGTGTCTCCATTGCTTAAGATCTTGCAAAATGACATACAATTATTTTTTATACGTCAAATAACTTCTAACAACGTCATTGAAATTCTTGGAATGAAACATGTATGGGTGACCTGACTGAGTTATCACTACACTAAAAGCATAGTCTGATGTGTTCATCTCAATCTCAAAAGGCTGATGAAAATCAGGTAACACAATTATTGGTGCAATACAAAGCTTGTTTTTGAGTTGTTCAAAAGCTTGTTGTTGTGTTAGTGTCCATTTGAAGACAATTTTCCCATTTCCTTTCATTAATTGTTTCAAAGGCCATGCGATGTGGCTGAATCCAGGTATGAACCGTCGATAGAAATTCTCCAAACCAAGAAAAATTCTTAGTTCATGAATGTTTTGAGGAATGGGCCAATCTTTGAGGATCTGTACATTTTCTGGGTCGACATGAATGCCTACAGAGTAAATTACATACCCCAAATATTTGATGCTGGTCATCGCAAACATTAGAGGAAATTTGGGGTCTAAAATGGGCCTTATAAGAAAATGTTCCAATAATAAGTTATTGTGAGTTGGAATTCAAGAACCAATAGAATTTCAATAAAATGAGTCAACCATAATGGTTGAATTGACATATTTGTCATAAAAAAAACTATTTTTTTTGTTTGTATTTTCGACATATCTCCTTGTGTTTTTACTCAAATTTCGATCGAGAGAGCTCATTGGATGCAGAATTTGATTATGCATCCAACAAGTACCCACATTTCATACTTTTGATGGACCCCGCTACCCCAAAAACAAGAAATACTCGAAAAATGTGATGATGACATCATCATCACATTGTTTCAAGTATTTCTTGTTTTTGGGGTAGCGGGGTCTATCAAAAATATGCAGTGTGGGTACTCGTTGGATGCATAATCAAATTCCACATCCAACGAGCTCTCCTGGTCAAAATTTGAGTAAAAACATAAGGAGATATGTCGAAAATACAAACACAAAAAGTAGTTTTTTTCGTTCTTCCTCCAAAATTAATAAATATTATTTTGTTATTTTAACTATTATTTTATTATTTTAAATATTATTTTATTATTTTTCCTTAGGAGGCCCATTTTAGACCCCAAAATTCCTCTAATGTGAGCATTTTTCCATGTTTAGATATAGTTGATGTTGTTGGAGAGTGTCAAACACTTGTCAAATTTGTTTGACATGTTCTTCCTATGATCATTTGAAAATTAAGATATCGCCGAGATAGACAATGACACACTTGTCTATGAAAGGTCGTATAAGGCCATCCATATATCTCATGAAGGTTGCAAGTGTAATGGTTAAGCCTAAAGGCATGACTAACCATTCAAACCATCCTTCCTTGGTTTTGAAAGCCATTTTCCATACATCGGTGAACTCAATTAGAATTTCATGATATCCTGATTTCATGTTGAGTTTCGTAAAGAACTTAGCACCTTTTAGATTGTCGATGAGTTCATTTATCTGTGGAAGAGGGTATATGTTCTTTACTGAAATTTTGTTGAGATCCTGGTAGTCAATGCACATGTGCTAAGTCCCATCTTTCTTTGGAACTAAGACAAATGGACTTCCACAAGGAGAGGAGCTGGGGTAGATATGACCCTTGTCGATCAAACCCTAGATTAGCCTACAAAATTATTTGTTTTCGAGAATGGATCTTATATAAACATATGCGTTAGGTAATTAAGAACCATGAACAAGTTAAATGGAGTGTTTTACCTAACAATGCAGAGGTACGCCATTCATCTCTTGAAATATGTTTTAGCATTCCTCAAGAATGTGGTCGATCTGTTGGTGTTGTCAGGAGTTGCGATGGTCGGTGAGTCAAATTATTGTTGTAGTCTTCCTGGAATATTGAGGCTTTATCATAATTAATGCAAAATTTTGAGCATGATTGATAAGCTTCTTTATTTGTTTGGAATATATCATAGCAATCGTTGATGTGGTTTGTCACTTTGGTATGTCATACCGTTGATTTAAAATTTTGACAATCACCTTCTGAGGCCATGTCTGATATGTACCGTGTCGATCCCATAGGTCAGCTTTTTCGAATAGGGCATCGGCTACAAAAGTGGTCCCACGTCATAGAGTACTTCATATTCAAAAGGGTTAATGAATTAGGTGAGTCTGCATTGGCATGTGATTCTTAGTTCCTTTCCATCCTTCATCGAACCAATATTGTAAGGTTGAGGATGTGGAGTGGTGACAAGACCTAATTTCTTCATAAGATCTTAAGAAACAAAGATCGAGGACTAGACCCAAGTTCTTCTGGTTACCATTATCCACAATTAGATGTATTGGATTTTTCTAAACCCATATCCGTGTATGGAACAGGCGTTCTCATTCCTCCTCATTGACAATGGTCGATGCTATCCAAATGGTCGAAGTCGAAGCAAAGAGGATTGCTGCATCTGGATAAGATTCTACCAAGGTTTTGTCAAATAAGTTGGATGTTGACAATTTTTCCAAAAAAATATTCCGAGCTTTGCATTCTTACATATCATGCCATGTTGAATTGTGATAATCACACCATTTCCTAGTAGGATCTTACTTACTATGATCCCTTTTGTCTTTCTGAAAGTTCTTCTTTTGTTGGTTTGTCTTTGGTGGAGTTGACTGAGAAGGGTTCTTAAACTTGTCAGAGTCACCTGCTAACTTCTTGTCGGATGTTTGAACCGTTGGCTTGTTTGTGAAATGCACTTTTACTTTTTGTTTAGCTTCAAGTTTGCTGGCGTAATGAAATGCATCTGCAAGCATACTAATAGTCAAAAACTCTATATCTTGCTGAATGTGTAGGGATAAACTGTTGACATACTTCAGGACAAGCAATTTGTCTTCTTCTTGGATGCCAAGTCTAGCCATGAGTCGATAGAACTCATCGGTGTAAATATGTACGGATTGGTCTTTCCATTATCTTAGTTCCTGCCACTTCTTATACTGTTTTTCAAGATAATTGGGCGGGTAGAACTCCTTTCGAAGATATTCGACAAATTTTACCCATGTGTCTATGGGGTCACCTTATTTTTCCATCTCTATCGATAAAATCTCCCATCAACAGCGTACGGAGGCTGACATATTCAAGGGTGCAATGGTGATGTTTTTTGCTTCGGAGAGTTGATTCACATAGTAGTAAGATTCTAGTTGTTGTACCCAATTGTCGACGAATTCCACGTCAATATTGCCTTCAAGATTCAGTATGTCCAAATTCATTTGTACTTTAAAGGGGCTGATTTTATCAGAGGGAGGTCATGGGGAGGATTCCCCGGAATTTGAAGCGACTCGCATGAGAATCTTGCTGAACTGGGAGAACATTTTGGTCTGCTGGTGAGCTAGTGCTTTTTATATGAGCTGGCTAGTCTCACCAGTTGCACGTCTATTGTCTTCTTCTTCGACCACCTTTTTTGAAGTTGAAGGAAGTGCCTACTTGTTTTGTTGAGTTTGCAAACGTATTTGAACAAGCATAAGTCAAATAACTTCGAGGTAAGTGCTAATGTAACTTAAGCTCTGAGCAATATCATGCTCTGATACCAATGATCTAGCTCGTTCCCAGGTGCATGTTGGGGACAACAATCGACTGAATGAGTCGAGCACTGTTATGGCAGAATCATATAAAACGAATAAGTAAAGTAGGAAATACACTAGGTCGACAGAAAGTATGTGCACAAACAATATTCAAGAATTCAAACCAATTTCTATTATTACTTCTTCTCTATGAAGGTACGTCGATTATTACAGTAATGTTAATGTTCATATAGAATGTTGAGACGCTTGGGTGACTAATCGTTATCTTCAGTTACAAGAAGTTATAACGGTTCAGAATTTAAATCGTCACAGACGACTGGAAGCTAGATATATACTCTGTCGATGTTCAATAGTCATTGATGTCGACAATGCATGTGGAGATGATTTATGTCGAGCTTGAAACCTGTTGAAGTTAGTTGTGTTGAGGTTCAAACTTGTCGAAGCCGATGCCGAACCTATCAAAAGCCGTCAAAGTGCTAAACTCTGTCAAAGTTTGATAACATGCCAACTGCTAGTTGGATCATAATCAGTGAAAAATATCAAATCCTAGAGCAATGAAATAGGAAACTTCGACAAAAGATAGAAATATTTTACCTTCTTCAATGGAAAATTTTCATACGACAAAATTTTAAAGGAAACAACAAAGTTTTGAAACGAGTCACCAAAATGGCAGAAAAAAAGTAGATTTCTCCTCCTATTTTCATTGAAACTCTTCAAAACTTCAGTTCTCAAACCATACCAAAAACTAACAGAACAAAACTATGAAATATTACAAGAAATTACATGAAAAAACAACAAAAACCATATTTTCTCGCATTCCCCCCAACATGCCTAAAATATTCCAAAAAAAATACAAATCTAAATTCATTAAAAGACAAATTATTAACCAAAAAAACCATTGAAACTTGAATACACAATATTTATATCCCACAATTCGGTACCAACTACAACAAAAACAAAAAATATGAGCTCAAACAGTGTCCTTTAAATGTTCGGTAAGAGTAATTGACATGCAATACAGGCAGTCAAAGCCTCCCTATGAAAATAAAATGCATAAAATAAAATAAAACTTTGTTCTCTAACATTTTTGTCTTCATCGAATGCGAAGCACTAGCCTCTAAGAGGAAGCAGGTTGTGGTGGTGCTTAATCCCAGCACTGACAAGTACTTCGTGGAGGAAATATGCATGTCCTTCAATCTTTGTTGAGTGCTTCCTACGAATTAAGCACATTCATCATATACATTTATATACATTCATGCAACATAAACACATTCATCATTTAGTCAATGGCACGGTATTTAACATGGAAACCCATATGGGAAAAAACACAAAGGCGCTCTTCATCTTGCATGAGAAATATATGGCACCTTTGGTCTGTGCACTTATCTACATACTGTGTTCTAGATATTCTTCTCTTATCTATACAGAATTATCTCTCCTCTCATTCTCTCTGGTCTTTTGTTGCTCAATCTTCTCCTACTTGACTCTACTGTTGATCTGCACACATCCTAGATAAACTACTCTTCTATATACTTTTGCGCACTTAGCTGCAGATTACTCAACTCTTATTATAGACACAAAACTAATAACTAACTAAGTAAGTAAATAAGAAAGTAAAACAAGTAATCAACCAAGCAACCCACACACACCCTGAGTTCTTCATTCTTATAGATTCTTACATTTCATTATCAGCCGATTTCATTCAGTTAGCCAACGAGATGTTGTTCCTATTCTAGCGACATTTATCAGTAGACACTAACGACCCAAGTTACAAAGGTGTTTTTATTCCTTGCATCATGTGTGACTTCCATCAATTTTAGTTGACCTCATACCCACGATCTTCCTTAAACTGTCATTTTCAGTTGTTGCGTCATTGCATGCCTTCTCTAGTGTGGTTCCTTCTGTCTCACCTGATCTCGTCGCATCCTTTCCTTATGTCACAGATTCCCTTCTGCCACAGCTTCCTCTATGACTACGTATTTCCTTAGTTATTTCTTCCTTATCTGCTTATGTTCTTCCTTCTCTCCTCTTGTCGTGACTCCTTTTCCTTCATGCGACTAGTATCTTTACCTTCTTGGGTAGAATTCTAACTGATTTTTTCCTATATTTCCCTAGGGCCAACAAGACATGTTCCAAAGTAAATGGTCGATACGTTCGGAGACCCCAATAGTATGATGCTGATAACATCATAGAATTTTGTCTACTAATATGCCAGGGATGTATGTAGTGAGCCTCTCTAGTAACTTCTCAATCTCCTTGAGCTCCTAAATTGCCTCATGGTCACGAGCAATTATAGCTCTAGGTTCTCCCTGCCTCTGAATGGGAGAATATCTAGGTGACTCCAGAGGCCCAACATTTTCATAAGTAACATTTGAAGTCTCAATACACCAAAAAAAAAAAAAAATTAAAACACATAAAAATTAAAAATGTGAAAATTTCCTTATACCTAGGTTTCTCCATTGTGCCCCCTTTGGAAGTGTTAAGACAATATCTCCTTGAATATCCGTTCTTTCATAAGCATAACCCTTGATCATCAGTATATTTCCACACAACCACCTGAATACTATTGGTCCACCACCATGGTGAACCATTAACTCAACCCACCTCCTCATACGCAGCATTCATGGGTCTGGGATATCCATCTCAATGGCCTATAGAGAGAATAAATGAAACCTATCTAGTAAAAAGGAAACCAAAACAGGTCCATATATGAACTGCTTCAACCAACCTATTCTACATTTGGTCAATTGATCTTTTAAGTTTTCCAGAAGTCCTTCACTCCAGTTAAATACAGTAGGTTCCATGCACTCTATTGCATAGATAATTTGTTCCTTGGTCGCATGATGTGATGCTTTACTTCCTACAACCCTCAAAATGGTAAATAGGACGATCCTCAATGCAAGATACCTCACCTCTTTTATTGGCATTTCTTCCCTCTTCAACCCAGGTTCATACCTTCTATCGGGCACAATAAATCCCAAGATATCAGCCTGAAAAGAAAGGCTCAATCGGTAGCACCTACTTAATATATCTCTTATGGGTAACTATTAGAATGAGGTTTCTGTAGTTGGGTGGGGATTTATTCTCCCTTTGCACCTTACCAACTCGCTCGATCGAAGTCAGTAGGTATATTTCTTAACCTTAATATGCACAAATAAGACACTACTAAAAGTATCTTCCACAACGATTACAACAACATTGTACACTTAACACACAGGTTATCTATCAATAGTGTGACCCATGCTTACGAAAACTCATTTATAATAAAATACATAAGCAATTGATCATAATATACCTTCCTGCGACTAAAGCACATTCATCATATACACTTATATACATTCACATACATTCATGCGACATAAACACATTCATCATATACTAGATGACATAGTATTTAACGTGGAAACCCATCTAGGAAAAACCACAAAGGCGCACTTCATATGGCATGAGAAATAAAAGGCATATTTGGTCTACGCACTGACCTAAAGACTCTATTCTAGAACTTCTTCTCTTATCTATAAAAACTTCTCTCTCTCTCATGCTCTTTGGTCTTATGTCTCTCAATCTTCTCCTACTTGACTCTATTGTTGATCAACACTCAGCCTGCATCAACTACTCTTCTCTATACTTCTATGCACTCAGCTGCAAACTACTCAACTCTTCTCATGGAAACAAAACCAACTAACTAATTCTGTAGTTAGGTAAAAAAAACTAGTAAGTGAGTAAATAAGTAAGTAACCCACACACATATTGGGTTCTTCATTCTTATAGACTCTTACATGTCGCTATCAGCGGACTTCATTTAGTTAGACAACATGATGTCATTCATATTCTACTGACATTTTTCAGTAGGCACTAACAACCTGTTGAGGCCTGGAAAATTGCAGGTAACAACAATTAGGGATTCTCCCCAATAAACACTCCCAACTAGCCCACTACTGTTTGGTATGGGGAATCCGTCCGATTTACGGTCTGGCTACCGTAGGTCAAGAAACAAATTAAAAGGTTCTACCGGTTACAGCCCAGTATACCGTGTATATTTTAGTTTTTTGTGTTTAAGTATGATGTGCAAGTGCCTATCTAAAAATGTAGATTGATAGAGATAACGAGGAGTGTCACAATGTGATGCGCAGGTTCTTACCTCTCATGTTAACTCTCTCACATCTAAATCACACACAGCAAGAAACTAAATTTAACTAACTAACCTATCCCTAGGGAGAATAATTATTAGTTATCAATGAGTAATGTATTTCTGTGCATGCATTAAGAAAAATTACAGATAATTGTTACTTATTTCAAAACACATGAACATTAATAGAAATATGAACAACAAGATAGCTTATTGTTTATGACAACCTTCATTACTCACAGAATAAACTGGAGTGCATTCATAACATGAAAACAAAATCACTGAGTTAGAACTATCTCATAGTTAATGGAAGTAAACTGAAAATGAAATAGTTCACATTCAACTGATCCATAGCAAAACATTTGAAACATCCACCAAGCTTTCTCCAGCAGGAAACTTGTAATTCTTTATTGCAAAAGGAAATGGTTCTTCTTACAATATACTCTCACAGATGATCTGGGAAAAATTCCCACATTACTTCTAAACTCTCCTATATTTATACAAAAAATAAAAACCTTTGGGCTGCCCCTCGATGACCTTTGGGCTTCCTCAACCTTGTATGTGCTCATAATTTATACAATATGTTACATTTTAATTTGAAATTTAAGAGCACTTTATGAAGAGGGACCAGCTTGGTCACTAATGAACTTTTTCCAAGCCTGGGCCTCTGCTGCTATTGATTTGCTCAGTAATATATTGGTATTTTTGAGATCCTGTTAATATCAGACCCTCACTTTCTTCTTCTCTTTTCTTTATCTCTGCCTCTTCATTTCTCTTTCTCCCTTGCTACCTCCTCTGCTACTCTCTTTCTTTCTTCTTCTTCATTCTTCAGCCAACTCTTTGTCATAAACATAGCATGTTCTTAGGCCATTAAGCTTTTACCAAACTTACAAAAACTGTATCAAGCTATTTACCTCCTCCATATGCATTCCGTAAAAATAAACTATACATAGTATTAATGCATGGAAAGAAAAACGACAAGGTAAAGAAAATCCTGCAAGTTGTGCTTAAAACCCTCTAAGTCCACTGTCTATAACCAAAATCACAATCCTGATAGAAATGATTCCTTACCTCAATCAGGGTCGCATCTCAACTAACTCGAACTCCTCCGATAAAAGCATGAACCACATCACCGCTACTGCTAATCTCCAAAACACTAGACTCTATACTATGCTCCTCATTGTGGAAAAATCTAACTGAGGAAAACCATGATTTCGGATAACAATAAAACCCAAATGAAGTCGCAGTGCAGTCGGTGAGAAAACCCTTCATCGGCGAAAAAAAAACTCTATCGATGGGTGGAATCACTAGCCGTCGGGTGGATAGTTCACTAGACAGCCGCAACGGCGGGCGACAAAGAGACTACGGGTTTCGCGGATCATAAAACCGGTCGACGTCGAAGACTCTTAATGCTAAGTATTGGTGATTCAAAACTAAAAATTTCTGCAGTATCGACGACCGAAGCACTATCGGCAGTTGAAAATTCTAATCATCGGAAGGATAGTCCAATTGACAACCACAACGACGGACTCACAAACAACTAAAAACCCATCGACGATCGGAATCTCTAAACACTATGTGTCGGCGACTCAAACCTCAACACTTCCACAATGTTGGCGCTTCAAAGCTAAACGTTGTCGTAGTGTCGGCAATCCTGAGCACTAAACGCTGCCAATAGTTATGCGTCGGCGATCAAAAATTCAAGACACAATATACTCCGCAGTGTCGCAATAAAAAAGTATTATTGCGACTTAAAAGGTATTAGATCTCAGACGTCTAAGTTATCGGTGATCAGAGAGACTAATCACTATAGCATCAGTGATCGAAAACACTATTATTCGGGTCACTTATCAATTTTCCTCTGAAACCTTGGCGACGTCGAGGAGAAGTCCTCCAATCCACTCTTGAAACTCGCTCTGATAGTGATAAAAAACAAATCATCGGCAGTCAAAAGGTTTAACAATAAAACAAAAAAGGAGGTAAAGTCTATGTTTCGACAAGAAAATAATTGTCCATTGGGATGTTAATGGTTTGCCTTCCGAAATGGCGGTAGCATAGAGGACTAATGCCTCGATTCCTTCATCAATAGATTTCTGACAACGATAAACAAAAAAAATGGTAAGTGTTCAAATAAAACAAAAGGCTTTTCGGCTGGGTGACGAAAATATTAGTTCATTCAACTTTCGACACAACAAAAACAAACAGTCAACTCATCATCCGACCTCCGACAACCTAAAATAAAATCATCAAAAATAAGAACTTAAGCTCCGAACAATAAAACAAAAACTCCACAGTCTTTATGCATTGGATAGACAATGGCAGTGCTAGATTATTCAAATCTTGAAACAATTGGCCTTACTCTTGACTTCAAAAGATCAAAATTTATAGTAGATGAAAGACAGGTTTCAAGAAACCAAACAATCCCAGGCAAGATAAAATAAAAAGGAGGGTCCAAAATTTGAAAAATTTGGGAAAAAAGGTTGCATCTGCAACAATTGGCGACTACCAGGCGAACACAGATCTCTGGACAATATCTTCTTTGATCAAGAGATTGTTTTGAAAATAAATACCAACATGCTGAATTCTTTTTAGATGTCTGGATTTCCCAAATGGCAGATGTATCTACTTTTAATCATTGATGATAGTCCAATTTAGGGAAAATGGAAACCAAGATTTCAAAGTCTAGATAACTCTTTTGAGGCCAAGAATATGAGTTTCATTTTTTACCTCTGTCTTCGAGTAGCTCCAGCTTGGACACCACAAGATTGTAACATATGGTAAACATAAATATTTGTTTGTTCCTCATTCCCATGCCATTTTGCACTTTTGTGCTTTTGGACTTTTATCATTTCTTTTGAGTCCTCCTTTTTGCCATCTTTCTAAAGTTTTTAATTCAGGCTCCTCTATCCATAGTGTCCTTTTGTGTGAGAGATGTATTTAATTTTCAGCTCATGGACGGAGAAGAACTTTGGAAATCCTGTACTAATATAGTTCAGTAATTTGTTTGGATACATATTGCTTTCTTAAGAGATTTTGACTCTTATTTTCCTTTTGGCTTTCAATTATTGGCATGGGATCATTTAAATATAATATACTGTTTACCATGCTTCCTCTCCATGGGTCTTTTGCTGTCACCCCCTAAGACATTTTAAATGTGAGATGGATGGAGCCTCGAAATAGTATTCCAAACCTTTTGATCCTGAGTTATTTTATAAGGATTAAGTATGACTTTCAATGTGTTCATAGCCATTTAGGAAAACTGCTAAACTAGAAGAAGTTCTTTCAAATAAATCAATAGTACACAGTCTTATAATCAAGGATTTTAGTTAATCCAGAATTCTGATGAATTCCATGCAACCAAAAGTTGTGCTTCTTTATTAAAATAAATTAAACCCTAATAAACCAAAATAAACAAAGAAATCAGTTTATTTATGTACAAGATAACCAAGAAATAAAAATCAAGACAAATAAAGTTTGAGAACTAAACCATTAATTGGTAAGTTCTCTTCCCACCCCTGTAAATCTAGCAACTTGTGAGTTGAGGGGCTAAGATTGGTTGCAATTTGAAAAGGCCTACCCATTATCTAGTTCTATAGAACTTGAATTAAAAACTACATCTGAAACTAAATCTATTATTTTATAGTCAATCTCATCAGCCCGTGAAAATCGAAGGAGATTAGGTTGGGTGTCTGGTGTATTGCTAGCTTCTTCAGCTTGGTAATTTCCTGGTTCCAATTCAATGAAGTAATTTCCCAACAAACAATTCACTGGTTCATTTTTTCCCTCCACCTGAGTAACATTGTACTTCATCTGAGGCTCTCTTAATATTTTTATCTGATTGGGACTTCCCTTATGAGGCAACCACATGTGTGACCAATCTGATGCAAAGTATCCATCTAGCCTTGCAAACCAGTCTCAACTCAAAACATCTCCATAAACATCAGGTATGTCTGCTACTACAATATCGATGTACTGGCATACCTTCTCATTTGCAGATAAGTGAATTATAACATCTTCCATTTCTCCTATTACTTTCACAGTTGTCCTATCTAATTGAATAACCTGCCAAGTGGATGGTTTAGGCTGTCCATTAATTCTCTTGCGGACTGAAAGTGGAATAACATTGATTGATGCCCTTGAGCCTACTAAACAGTTGTGCACATTATAGTTGAAAATATCAAAAGTTAGGGGAAATGGTGGGGTTTTAAACTTAGACTTACCTCCCACACTTGCTTCACCAACTTCTTCTTCAGGTTGCTTGTCAGTGGGAAGCTCTTCTTTTGGTACTTCAAGTGCTTTTAACAATTTTTCTTTTTGCTGAGGTACATTACACATTTCAAATAATGAGATATTTGCCTTAGCCTTTTTAATGTCTTCCACAATATCATACCCCATCTCAAGTGCTTTGAGATTCTTCTTGACATTATCAACCTTGTCTAAAATAGTCTTAACAGGCATGTTAATTTTATTAGGATCTTGACTTGAAATGGTAAATTTAGGTATTTTATCATTTGTAGTGTTCTTCTGTATTTTCTTCATATTTTCTTGAAGTTTCTTGGTCTTCTGAAGTATTGAATTATCTTCTTTTAACAAACTCTAACTTCTTGTTGTCACATTGGTTTCTGAGGTTTCCTCTTGTTTCAGAGAACCTTCCTCTTCTGTATCAAACATTGAGACACAGTCCCATAAAACCAGAGCATCCTCCTCTTGTTTTTTTATGGATTGATTGTCCATTTCTTCCTCCTTATCAGTTTCTGTTAATTTGGAGTCCAATAATTGATTCATTTCCAGTGTCATAGAATTTATCCATTGAGGGCAATTCTTCTCAGAATGAGGCTGTTGATGAAAGGTACAAAAATTATCCATGCCTACATCAGTTAAATTCATTGCTGAAGGACTATGTGGAGGAGGCTTAGTTTGACTGTTGTATTCCCTTTTCTTATAATAAGGCTTATATGATTTGTGAGCCTCTTTTGCTTTCTCTAAATCTATCACTTTGTTAGATGATTTTTGCATCATCTTCAACATCCCTTCAAAATCCTGTGACTTCTCATCCTTAGGCTTAGTCAGTAATAAAGGTTTTTTGCTTCCAGAAGTCTTTTCTCCCGACTGCTTAGGATAATTTTCTATGCTTTCCAACTCGGCCTCTATCTTCTCAGATTCCTCATAAGTTTTTGCTAGTGTAGGTCTCACTGATCTCTTGGAAAACATGGATAGATCAGGCTCAAGGGCTGAGGTATAGTATTCTATCAGAGCATTTTCAGATGGCTTATTTAATGCAGTAAAATTTTTTAGGTAAGCAACAAATCTTTGAGTAAATTCATGTACCTTTTCTTTTCTTTCTTTCTTTAGAGCACATAACCCCTTCATTAAGGCTGCATGAGTTTTCCGAATTGCCTATTTACTTCTAAACATCCTCTCAAATGTGTTCCAATCCGTGATTGAATTTGCAAGAAGTGCAAAATACCATGAGGTTGCTTTTCCTTTCAGAGTGTGGGGAAACAATATACATACGACATCTTCATGCTCCCTAGATCGTAATCCTTCTATAGCCAGGTAAAAACTTTGTAAATGATCATCCACCAAAATTCCTTCACCTGGTTCAAACTTGGGTAACATTTTGTCAAAAGCTTGAGGTAGATCACGCAAGGGAGGTGTCAAATTTAAAGGTGACCTAGCTTTCCAAGCAGGCGGTGGAGGTTGTTGGTTTGCATTTACATGAGCCATGATTCTAAGTGGAGAATGAGGTGGTGACTGAACAGGGGTATGAACAGGTGAACAGTAAGGTGCATCTGGATCCAATTGATTCAAAGGTTGGTCAAATTCCTATAGGGCTACTTCTACTAGTTCTTCAAGGTCTTCTACCAACAATGAATCTTCTAATTTAGGGCGATCTTTCTTTTGACATTCTCTTCTAGGCAAGACAGGAATAATCGGTAATCCACCAATCTTCTTCGCATATGCCCTAATAATTCTTCTCAGATCATCAACCACTTCGTTATCTACAGGATACATATACCCTTTTTCTTTATCTTCAGGAATGGATTGATGAAACAAACTACTTTCAGAATTGTCAGCGGTGGAGTAATTTTGAGGAAATAAGTTTCCTCAACCAGCCATGCGCTGGTGGCCCTCCTTCTAAAGCCAAAAACTATTAAGGCTTGGAAAATCGCAGGTAACAACAGTTAGGGATTCTCCCCAATAATCATTCCCAACTAGCCCGCTACTATTTGGTATGGGGAATCCGTCCGGTTTACAATCTGGCTACCGTAGGTCAAGTAACAAATTAAAAGGTTTTACCGGTTACGGCCAGGTCCACCGTGTATATTTTAATTTTTGTTTTTGAGTATGATGTGCAAGTGCCTGTCTAAAAATGCAGATTGATAGAGATAACGAGGAGTGTCACAATGTGATGCGCAGGTTCTTACCTCTCATTTTAACTTTCTCGCATCTAAATCACACACAAAAAGAAACTAAATTTAACTAACTAACCTATCCCTAGGGAGAAAAATGATCAGTTATCAATGAGTAATGTAAATATGCGCATGCATTAAGAAAAATTACAGATAGTTGTTACTTATTTCAAAACACATGAACATTAATAGAAATATGAACAACAAGATAGCTTATTGTTTATGACAACCTTCATTACTCATAGTGGAAATTTCACAGAATAAACTGGAGTGCATTGATAACATGAAAACAAAATCAGTGAGTTAGAACGATCTCACAGTTAATGGAAGTAAGTTGAAAACTAAATAGTTCACATTCAACTGATCCATGGCAAAACATTTGAAAAATTCCACCAAGCTTTCTCCAGCAGGAAACTTGTAATTCTTTATTGCAAAAGGAAATATTTCTTCTTACAATATACTCTCACAATTGATCTGGGAAAAAGTCCCACATTACTTCTAAACTCTCCTATATTTATACAAAAAAGCAAAACCTTTGGGCTGCCCCTCGATGACCTTTGGGCATCCGCAACCTTTCAGTTCCAAAATTTTATCTTGTAGTATGTGCTCATAATTTATACAATATGTTACATTTTAATTTGAAATTTAAGAGCACTTTATGAAGAGGGACCAGCTTGGTCGCTAATGAACTTTTACCAAGCCTGGCACTCTGTTGCTATCAATCTGCTCAGAAATTTGTTGGTCTTTTTGAGATCCTGTTAATATCACACCCTCACTTTCTTCTTCTCTTTTCTTTATCTCTGCCTCTTCATTTCTCTTTCTCCCTTGCTACCTCCTCTACGGCTCTCTTTCTTTCTTCTTCTTCATTCTTCAACCAACTCTCTGTCATAAACATAACATGTTCTTAGGCCATTAAGCTTTTACCAAAATAACAAAAATTGTATCAAGCTATTTACCTCCTCCATATGCATTCCGTAAAAATAAACTATACATAGTATTAATGCAAGAAAAGAAAAACAACAAGGTAAATAAAATCCTGCAAGTTGTGCTTAAAACCCTCTAAGTCCAACGTCTGTAACCAAAATCACAATCCTGATAGAAAATATTCCTTATCTCAATTTGGTTCGCATCTGAACTAACGCGAACTCCTTTGATAAAATCATGAACCACATTGCCGCTACTGCTAATCGGGGAAAAGCATGGTTTCGAATAACAATAAAACCCAAACAAAAAGGTCGCAGTGCAGTCGGCGGGAAAAGCCTTCATTGGTGAAAAAAAAAATCTATCGGCGGGTGGAAGCACTAGCCGTCGAGTGGATAGTTCACTAGACAGCCGCAATAGCGGGCAACAAACAGACTATGGGTTCCGCGGATCATAAAACCGGTCGGCATCAGAGACTCTTAACATTAAGTATCAACGATTCAAAACTAAATGTTTCCACAGTGTCGACTACCGGCGCACCATCGGCAGTTGAAAATTCTAATCGTCGAAAGGATAGTCCAATTGACAGCTGCAACGGTGGACTCACAAACAACTAAAAACCCGTTGGCGATCGAAAGCTCTAAACACTATGCGTCGGCGACTCAAACCTCAACACTTCCGCAGTGTCGACGCTTCAAAGCTAAACGCTGTCGTAGTGTCGGCAATCCCGTGCACTAAACGCCACCGAAAGTTATGCGTCGACGATTGGAACTTCAAGACACAATATACTCCGTAGTTTCGGCGATAAAAAAAGTATTATTGCAACTTAAAAGGTATCGGAGCTTAGACATCTAAGTTATCGGCGATAAGGAACACTATTCTTCGGGTCACTTATCAATTTTCCTCTGAAACGTCAGCGACGTCGAGGAGAATTCCTCCGATCCACTCTTGAAACTCGCTCCGATAGTGATAAAAAACAAATCATCAGCGGTCAAAAGGTTTAACAATAAAACAAAAAAGGAGGTAAAGGCCACGGATCGGCGAGAAAAGAATTGTCCATCGAGATGTTCATGGTTTGCCTTCCGAAACGGCGGCAGCATAGAGGACTAATGCCCCGATTCCTTCATCAATAGACTTCTGACAGCGATAAATGAAAAAAATGTTAAGTGTACAAATAAAATGAAAGGATTTTAGGCTGGGAAACGGAAATATTAGTTCATTCAACTTCCGACACAGCGGAAACAAACAATCAACTCATCATACGACCTCCGACAACGATAAATAAAATCATCAAAAATCAGACCTTAAGCTTCGAATAGTAAAACAAAAACTCCACAGTCTTTATGCATTGGCTAGACAACGGCAGTGCTAGATTATTCAAATATTGAAACAATTGGCCTTACTTCTGACTTCAAAAGATCAAAATTTATAGCAGATGAAAGACAGGTTTCAGGAAACCAAACAATCTCAGGTAAGATAAAATCAAAAGGAGGGCCCAAAATTTGAAAAATTTGGGGAAAAAGGTTGCAGCGGCAACACAACCCGAATTACAAATATGGTTTTATTCCTTACAACACTTGTGACTTCCACCAATTCTAGCTGACCTTGTACCCACGATATTCCTTAAACTATCATCTTCAGTCATTGCATCGGTGCATGCCTTCTCTAGCATGGTTCCTCCCGTCATGGTTGATCTCGTCACATTCTTTCCTTCTCTCATAGCTTCTCTTTTGTCATGGCTTCTCTTCTGTAGTGACTTCTCTTCTATGACTACTCCTTTCCTTAGCTCTTTCTTCCTCATCTACTTTTGTTCTTCCTTCTCTACTTCTATCGCAACTCTTTTTCTGTCCTGCGACTGAACTCTTTACCTTCTTGGGAAAAATTCTAACTAAATTTTTCCTAGCTTTCCCTAGGGTCAACATCTTTAATAAGGATATTATTGTTAATATTATGTGCCTCAAGTGTGTAATACTGATCAATCACTTTGTCAGTTCACTCCTCGCCTCCCCTGGGTCCAAAAAGGGAAATTTGTAGCCCGCGCTTTGAAAATCCAGTGAGGAAGTACATATCCTCCACTTCCAAAGTGAAAACATGAGCCCCAACTTGAAAATGACACTCATCTAGATCCCACATGCTCACTAAATGTTCTAGCAATTCAATTTAGGCCCTGATCCAATGCGTCAAAAAGAACTTCATTACCCCACACTCATAAACGAAAAACATGGTATTTGCATCACTCGCTTCCCTTATGTCTTCCATTTCATGCTCTCTTTCCCTCCATTTCAACATTATTCCAGCTAAAACCTGCATAAAAACCAAAAAATAAGGTATTAGGTCACATCCATCCAAGAAATCCCCAACCCAAAAGTTGTTTTTAATTTTTCCAAGGTACGCATTGCAAGTGTCACACCTCGACTTTGCAACCAATGCAAAACTTAACACTTTACCGATACGGGAATTGTGACACTTGCAGTTTTCATAGTCCCCGAAAAACAAGCTTATGACATTGTTTGTGTGCATTTTACTCTAAAACATCCCTAAAAATGATATAAAACAACATAAAAATGAGATTTATAACCATGAAAATGGAGGAAGAGAACATCTACGTGGAGCTGGAAGAATAAAAAATGGTTGCCTGATGTGCCATAATCCACACTTGAGAAATCAACTAGAAAGAGGTTTTTTCACTCTTGACAAGAAGGTAGAAACATAATGGTAAAAATGGTTTACCTTTTACTCTTTTTATAAAATTGAAATGGGATATTTTATTATTTTTACCTTTTTGTTAAAAAACCTATTAATATTTTGATTGAAATATGGTTTTAACACCTATTGAGGATATGATAGGTCAAATATGACAACGTAGGCTATGACTAAGTATACTTTTATCTCTTTTTGGGGATGGTTAAAAGTATTTACGAAAAAGGAGCCCCCCTAGAGTTTTCCTTAATCTATTTTCAAACTCCCAAAATAAGAAAAGATTGTCACAGTAAACTTGTCTCTTCCATGCTTTTAAAAGTACTTGAAAGGACGTCCAATTGGTGATAGTTTACCCCTTTTTCGGACCATTTGGACTATTTATGAAAAAGGAATACTATAGTCAACCTTTGAATATAATAGTTCTCCCAAGTATTATTTTATGCTTTTTCGGACTTAGGAGACTAAATTAACGAAAAAAATCTTCTAGGAGTCTTCTTTGGTCTTTTCAAACTCTCTAAACATGAAAAACCATTGAGTTTTCTTTATTTGGACTTGGTAAAATTAGACAACGAAGGGCCCTTTTTGGGATCGAACCCCTCCTTTCTCAGGTTTGTAAAACATGTGAGATTGGACTCTTTCAAAGGATGAACTATAATGAGTGTTTTTAACCCTCTTCTAGCTCGTTAAAAATAAAAGGGTCACTCATCAATCATGATGGGGAAAATGTAGGAAAGGGGAATGTATTTGAATCTATATTAATGGAAGCTAATCCTAACCCTTGAACATGGAACCTCATTCAAACAGTTGGGTTATCACCTTGTCCCTGATTCATACCAATTCCATTTGTTGTCTTACTCATTTGGGGTCATCCGAACAATGCACCAGTTATTTGTTTCATTATGCCTTGGTATTTACCTCATTGAGTCAATGCTTCCAAGTCACTTTTCTTGCCATAAAATTTTCAAGAGAATTCTGTCACCCAATTCAAAATTTGAAATCATCTTGCCTTCGTTTCTATCATCCACCCTTGAGTCAGTACCAAAGTAACTCCTTACTCATATTCACTTCAAAACCTTTGTTCTTGTTTCATGTTGATTATGGGGAAAACATCATGGCCCTCCTTTGACAAGTCTATTCTTGTCAACTTCAACACATCATCCAAGAATTAGACATAGAAACCAGATAGTACCTTCCTCTTGCATGCCTCAATGACAGCTTGCCTCACTTTCAACAATAGGCTTACATCATTGGTCTCTGATTGGAAGATTCTATTGAATGTTCGACTTCAACTCATTAATTCATATTCGAGGTAATTACCTAGGGTACCTTGGGAATTATTGGCATCGATGGTGATTTCCCTCGCACTTGTTAATTGTATACCTCAAAGACTAGTATTCAGCTTGTTTCTACCATGTTTGATGTCAGAACATCTATTCACATGGATAGAATCGTAACATTTGAGTTCGGGATGAAGACCCTAGGTTTTCTTTAGTCATGTACTTGTACTAGCTGCCTTCCACAATTTGTGATGGAGTATTTTTGTGTAGGTATCAGCGTGTAGATCCACATTGTATGTCTAGTGGATATGATTAAATTTGAGTCATCATGCCATATATCTACAGTTTTGTCTGGTACTTATGTCGATATTTGATTCTTTTTGGCATGGATCTACATTGTATGTTGGTAGCCATGAGCTGGATGTCTTGGCATGGATCTATAATGTATTGGTTGGAAACCATGTCATGAGTCATTGGGATATATATCTCAAAAATTGTTGTACTGCGTTGACTAGATTCTAGTTGGTGGTCCTTTTCCTCAACCTTCATCTATCAAAGTATCTCACCTATCCTTTCACTCTAGCTTCATACTTTGGGGGGAAATATATTACACGAAAATTTTGTCATCACCATGGCAATGAAAAATGTACCTCTAAACTTTCCTTAATCCCCGAAGTTCATGTGCCCAAAATTACTTGGAAGATGAAAGTCATAAAGTTTTCCCATTCAAGTAGCTTAGTTAGTAAGACTATTGTAGAGTTCTAATTGACAACTTGTGACACTTCCCATTTTCACAGGTTGTTATCTGACAACTTGAGACACTTTCAAAAGTTTACTTCATGCAATTTGTCACACCCCTAATTGTCGCAAGTTTCTCTCTATCAGGGTGTGACATTGTCTATTTGAAAGGAAAAAGAGAAGCTTCTAGAAAGAACATCTCGTAGATGCTAAAGGGAGGATAAATGTCAAAACCGTATTCCAATGTAGGATGGAAGTAGGTAAACTACTTAAAAGACATTATATAAGAAGATATTAATCTCTTTGGTCACTTGTTCATAAGACTAAAGCGAGAGAGAGTATAGCTAAGATCACTAAAATTGCTTATAATTCTGCCATATCCATTGATGATGAGAAGAATGAGGATATTATGGTTGATATTTATAAGGATGAGCTTAGAGAGGTGATATTTTCCCAAAATAAAAAACAATACAACAAGATTATTGCGCATAATACTTATACAATTTAAGTCTTTCAATATCTATATGAGTCTCGAAGATGATATTTTAATTGTGCTTGAAGAACTAGGCCTTAGGCATAATTTTGGGGACATTTAATTCTACATTTTTATCCCTAATTCATAAAAAGGAAACTCCAAGTTAGAGGTTCCCTCGACGGCCTCGTCAAGTTCCTTCATCATGTTTCTCTACTCTTTGAGATAATCGAAGTGTTGAAAGTTGACAATCAATTTAAAGACGTATTTGAAAGTTCAGACGATTTTTTTAGTTGAAAGAGGTATTTGACAGTTGGGTAGAAATTTGGCACGTCAAAATGTGATCTTGCTGAATTACGTTTACCTTTCATGTGAATGATCGCAGGCTTGGAGAATTCGTGCAGATATAAAGATATCCCCTGGATATGTCCATTGGCAGAATCTTGATACCTACAGAATGACCATAGTATTCAAGCCAAATGTAGCCTCTCTTGGACTCATAATAAGGACAAAGCATCCTACTGCAACATGAGAGAAATTGTCAAGCATATTCAAATGTATGAAATCCAATCAAGTCTGAGTTAAGTAGGGCCCTGGGGATTTCATCCCTCACCAGAAGAGTCGTATAAATCTATGATGAAGGGAATGGACTATCCAAGCTTCACCGTGTTAAATCTCTTCCTTAGGGATGTGGGTAGCACCATGAGATGGTAGTCATGTACCCAAACGTCATGGTAGTCATCATCATCAGGGTTGATCACTTCCATGACCTTCTCTGCAAATATCTTATTAGCAGAGATATTTGTAGAGAAAGGGATCGATCAAAGCAGCTTCCATGACTCGGAGAAAGGGGCAGCATGTAGTGAAATAGTGGCCAAGGTTGTTTCTCACAGAACCCATGGTAAATTTTACTTTGAATCTCAGGAGGAAATAAAATCCAGTACACTTTTGAAATTCTCCAACAAAATCTGAGCAAGATGATCCTGTTCACTTGGATCTATATGTGCCTTTCAACATAAACCACTTTGGAATCCTTTGAAATCCCTTCCTTGAGCTGCAATTGCAAAGAATCATCATCCCAACTAAAAGACCAACCTCTACCTTCTGACCTTTTCTAAAATGAAATCCATCGGCGATTGTGACAAACAAGACAAAAAAGTTGTCCACGCTGAATTTCTACAATAAACATGCCCAAAAATACTAGAAAGAGGATAATAAGGAGAAAAAAGTTTCAAGAACGGATCTTGTCATCATGAATGAAACACCTCAAATCAAAAGCAGTGAAAAATTCTTCACATCGTAACCATGTCAACGAGTTGATATCATAAAGTAGAAGTACAATATGAAAAAAATGTGCACTAAGCTAGATTCAGAACATAATTTGAAGCCATGACAGAAAAATAAACGCCCAACTCTTGCATTTTTTAAAGTTGAAAAACAAATTTAAGAGGCTAAATCAATGCTTCAAATATGGCAAGGCCATGTTTAACATGCACCTTTATACCGACATACTCCACAAGAGAAAAGGACAAACACCTAAATATTTGGAGGATCGAGACAGAAATGGCCAAATATCATTGCATAATGGCCTACAGGGACCTAGAGCTCGTTTGAAACAAGGACACTAATTGACAATGAGATTTATAACATATTGTCAAGAAGACGAGATACTTTTTAACAGAAACAAATCAAAAGACACTTTGAAAACCGGATTCCCACCATCTACAAATCATAGTGTTTTGAAACTTTAAAGATTAACGCACAATTGATAAATAAGCATGGATTTTTCAGATATAATGGCCAAATTACGTCCTCTTTGTGCTACCTGACCTAATCAGTGAAAAATATCAAATCCTGGAGAAATGAAATAGGAAACTTCGACAAAAGATAGAAATATTTTACCTTCTTCCAAGGAAAATTTTCATACGACGAAAGTTTAAGGGCGACAACAAAGTTTTGAAATAAATCAGCAAAACGGAAAAAAAAGTAGATTTCTCCTCCTATTTCCTCTGAAACTCTTCAAAACTTCAGTTCTCAAACAATACCAGAAACTAACAGAACAAAACTATGAAATCTTACAAGAAATTACATGAACAAACAACAAAAACCATATTTTCTTGCATATCCCCCCACCATGCCTAAAATATTCAAAAAAAATACAAATCTAAAGTCGTGAAAAGACAAATTATTACCCAATAAAACCTTTGAAATTTGAATACACAATATTTCTATCCCACAATTTGCCACCAGCTACAACAAAAACCAAAATTCCGAGATCAAATAGTGTCCTTTAAGCGTCCGGTAAGAGTAACTGACATGCAATACAGACATTCAAAGCCTCCCTATGAAATTTCAATGCATACAATAAAATAAAAATTTGTCCTCTAACAAGTCCATATTCTTCGAATGCTAAGCACTAGCCTCTAAGAGAAAGCAGGTTGCTATGGTGCTTAATCCCATCACTGACAAGTAGTTAGTAGAGGAAATCTGCATGTCCTTTAATCTCCGTTGAGTGCTTCTTGCGAATTAAGCACATTCATAATATACATTTATATACATTCATGCAACACAAAAATATTCATCATTTACTTAATGGCATAGTCTTTAACAAGGAAACCCATCTAGGAAAATCCACAAAGGTGCTCTTCATCTGGCATGAGAAATATATGGCACCTTTGGTTTGCGCAATTAGCTGCAGACTCTGTTATAAATCTTTTTCTCTGATCTATACGGAATTATCTCTCCTCTCATTCTCTATGGTCTTTTCTTGCTCAATCTTCTCCTACTTGACTCTATTGTTGATCTGCACACAACCTAGATCAACTACTAGTCTCTATACTTCTACACACTCAGCTGCAGATTACTCATATCTTCTTACAGACACAAAACCTACTAACTGAGTAAGTAAGTAACTAAGCAAGACAAGTAAGCAACCAAGAAACCTGCACATAGCCTGGGTTCTTCATTCTTATAGATTCTTACATTTCGCTATCAGTCAACTTCATTCAGTTAGCCAACATGATGTCGTTCCTATTCTAGTGACATTTGTCAATAGACACTAATGACCCAAATTACAAAGATGCTTTTATTCCTTGTAGCACGTGTGACTTCTACCGATTCTAGTTGACCTCATACCCATGATATTCCTTGAACTGTCATTTTCAGCCATTGCATCGTTGCATGCCTTCTCTAGCGTGGTTCCTTTTGTCGTGGTTGATCTCATCGCATCCTTTCCTTTTCTAGCGACTTCCCTTCTGTTGTAGCTTCCTCCGCGACTAATTCTTTTCTTAGCTCTTTCTTCCTTATCTACTTCGGTTCTTCCCTCTCTAATTTTGTCGCAACTCTTTTTCCTTCCTACGACCGAGCACTTTACCTTCTTGGGAAGAATTCTAATTGAATTATTCCTATATTTCCCTAGGGCCAACAAGCCACGTTCCAAATAAAATGACTGATACGTTTGGAGGCCCCAATAGTATGATGATGATAACATCATGGCATCTTGGCTACTGATATGCCATGGATGTTTGTAGTGAGCCTCTCTTGTAACTTCTCAATATACATGAGCTCCTCAATTACCTCATGGTCATTAGCAATTATAGCTCTAGGTTCTCCCCGCCTCTGAATGGGAGAAGATCCAGGCCACCCCATAGGCCCAACATTTTCATAAGTGATGTTTGAAGTCTCGATACACCAAAAAAATATATATATATTAAAAAAACACAAAAAAATTAAAAATGTGAAAAAATCCTTTTACCTAAGTTGCTCCAATGTTCCCCTTATGGAAGTACTAAGACAATATCTCCTTGAAATTTTTTGCCTTCATAAGCATAATCCTCGTTCATCAGTAGCTTCCCACGCAACCACTTGAAGAATGTCGTTCCACCACCATGGTGAACCATTAACTCAACCCACCTCCTAATATGCATCTCTCGTGGGTATGGGCTATCCATCTCAATGGCCTGTGGAGAGAAGAAAGGAAACCTCTCTAGGACTAAGGAAACCAAAATAGGTCCATATCTGAACTACTTCAGCCAACCTATTCTGCATTTGGTCAACTGATCTTTCAAGTTTTCGGGAATACCTTCACTCCAGTTAAATCTGTAGGTTCCATGCAATCTATTGCATAAATCATTTAGGCCTTGGTCTCATGATGCGGTGCTTTACTTCCTACAACCCTCACAATGGTAAATAGGATAGTCCTCAACGCAGTATCCCTCACCACTTTTGTTGGTGTTTCTTCCTGCTTTAACCCAAATTCAGACCTTCTATCGCACACAAAAAAATCCTAAGATATCGACCCGACAAAGAAAGGCTTAGTCGGAAGCACCTACCCAAGATATCTCTTATGGGTAACTACCACAACCAGGTTTTTTGCAGTTGGGTGGGGGTTTCTTCTCCCTTTTCACCTTACCAACTAGCTCGACCAAAGTCGGTGGGCATATTGCTTAACCTTACTATGCGCAAATAAGACACTACTAAGACTATCTGTCGCAACGATTATAACAACACTGTATACTTAACACACAGGTATCAATAGTGTGACTAATGCATAAGAAAACTCATTCATAATAAAATACATAAACACTTAATCACAATATACCTTCCTGCTACTTAAGCACACTCATCCTATACATTTCTATACATTCACATATATTCATGCGACATAAACACATTCATCATCTACTCAATGACACAGTCTTTAACGTGGAAACCCATCCAGGAAAAACCACAAAGGCGCTCTTCATCTGGCATGAGAAATATAAGGTACCTTTGGTCTGTGCACTAATTTGTAGACTCTATTCTAGATCTTCTTCTCTTATTTATACATTCTTCTCTCTCCTCTCATTCTCTCTGGTCTTTTGTCGCTCAATCTTCTCCTTCTTGACTCTACTATTGATCCACACATAGCCTGGATCAACTACTCTTCTCTATACTTATGTGCACTTAGCTGCAAACTACTCGACTCTTCTTACATACACAAAACCAACTAAATGATTATGTAGTTAGGTAAAAACAACTAGTAAGTAAGTAACCCGCACACAGCTTGGGTTCTTCATTCTTATAGACTCTTACTTGTCACTATCAGTCGACTTCATTCAATTAGCCAACTGTCTATCATTCCTATTCTAGTGACATTTTTTAGTAGGCATTAACGACCTGAATTACAAATATAGTTTTATTCCTTACAACACGTGTGACTTCCGTTGATTCTATCCAAACTCGTACCCACGATCTTCCTTGAACCATCGTTTCTAGTTGTTGCATCGCTCCACGCCTTCTCCAGCATGGTTCCTAAAGTCGCGGTTGATCTCGTCGCATCCTTTCCTTCTCTCACGGCTTCTCTTCTGGCGTGGCTTCTCTTCTGGAATGGCTTCTCTTCTGTCATGACTTCTCTTATGCGACTACTTCTTTACTTAGCTCTTTCTTCCTCGTTTGCTTCCGTTCTTACTTCTCTACTTCTATCGCAACTCAATTTCCTTCCTGCGACTGGACTCTTTACCTTCTTGGGCATAATTCTAACTGAATTCCGCCTATCTTTCCCTAGGGCCAATATCTTTGATAGGTATATTCTTGCTAATCTTATGTGTCTCAAGTGTGGAATATTGATCAATAACTGAGTCAGTGCTCTCCTTGCCTCCCCTAGTTCTAGAGAGGGAAATATGTGCCCCCTGCTTTGAAAGTCCAGTGAGGAAGTACATATCCTCCACTTCCAAAGTGATAACACGAGCCCCAACTTGAAATTAACACTCATCTAGATCCCACATCCTCACTAAATGTTCTAGCAATTCAATTTGGGCCCTCATCCCATGCGTCAAGAAGAATTTTATTAACCCACACTCATAGAGGACAAACATGGTATTTGCATCATTGGCTTCCCTTATGTCACATCCATCCATGAAATCCTCAACCCAAAAGTTGTTTTTAATTTTCTAAGGTACGCATTGCGAGTCTCACACCCTGGCTTTGAAAACAGTGTAAAACTTTCCACTTTGCATATACGGGAAGTGCGACACTTGCAGTTGTCACAGTCCCCGAAAAAGGATCTTGCGACACTATTCGTGTGCATTCTACTCTAAAAACATCCCTAAAAAATAATATAAAACAATATAAAAATGAGATTTTTAACCATGAAATAGAAGTAGAGGAAGAGAGCATCAACCTGGAGCTCGTGGAATAAAAAATGGTTTCCTGATGTGCCCACAATCCACAGTTGAAAAATCAACTATAAAGAGGTATTTTCACTCTTGACAAGAAGGTAAAAACATAATGGTTTACTTTTTACTCTTTTTATAAAATCGAAATGGGATATTTTATTATTTTTACCTTTTTCGTTAAAAAACCTATTAATATTTTGATTTAAATATGGTTTTAACACCTATTGTGGATATGACAAGTCAAACACGTCAACGTAGGCTATGACTAAGTATACTTTTATCTCTTTTGGGATGCTGAAAAGTTGTTACAAAAAAGGAGCCCCCCTAGAGTTGTCTTTAATCTATTTTCAACTCCCAAAGTAAGAAAAGATTATTGAGTAAACTCGTCTCTCATGCTTTTAAAAGTACCTAAAAGGATGTACAATTGGTGATATTTTACCCATTTTTCAGACCATTTGGACTATTTATGAAAAATGAATACTTAGTCAACCTTTGACTAGAATAGTTCTCCTAAGTATTATTTTATGCTTTTTCAAGATTAGGGGACTAAATTAACGAAAAAGATCTTCTTGGAGTCTTCTTTGGACTTTTCAGACTCTCTAAACACGAAAAACCACTAAGTTTTCATTCTTTGGACTCGGTAAAATTACACAAGGGCCCTTTTTGGGACCAAACCCCTCATTTCTCAGGTTCGTAAAACATGTGAGATTGGACTCTTTTGAAGGATGAACTATAACGAGTGTTTTTTACCCTCTTCTAGCTTGTTAAAAATAAAAGAGGCACTCATCAATCATGATGGGGAAAACGTAGGAAAGGGGAATGTATTTGAATCTATATTAATGGCGGTTTATCCTTACCCTTAAACATGGCACCTCATTCGAACAGTTGGGTTATCACCTTTTTCCTCAGTCATACCAATTCCATTAGTTGTCTTACTCATTTGGGGTCATCCAAAGAATGCATCAGTTATTTGTTTCATTATGCCTCAGTCTTTACCTCATTGAGTCAATGCCGCCAAGTCACTTTTCCTACCATAAAATGTTCAAGGGAAGTCTGTCACCCAAGTCAACATTGCAATCATCTTGCCTTTGCTCTTATGGTCCATCCTTGAGTCGGTCCCAAAGTCACTCCATACTCACATTCACTTCAAAACCTTTGTTGTAGTTTCATGTCGATGATGGGGGAAACATCATGGCCCTCCTTCGACGAGTCTATTCTTGTTGACTTCAACACATTATCCAAGAATTAGACTTAGAAAACAGATAGTGCCTTGGGCTTGCATGCCTCAATGGCAAGTTACCTCAGTTTCAACAATAGGCTTACATCGTTGGTCTCCGATTGGAAGATTTTATTGAATGTTCGACTTCAACTTATTAATTCATATTCAAGGGAATTACCTAGGATACCTTGGGAATCATTGACATCGATGATGATTTCCCTCGCACTTTTAAATGGTATACCTCAAAGACTGGTAATCAAGTGGTTTCTACCATGTTTGATGTCAGAACATATATTCACATGGATAGAATCGTAACATTTGAGTTCAGTATGAAGACCCTAGGTTTTCTTTAGGCATGTACTTGTATTATCTTCCTTCCGCAATTTGTGATGGAGTATTTTTGTCTATGTATCAATGCATAGATCCACATTGTATGTTTAGTGGCTATGCTCAAGTTTGAGTCATCATGACATATATCTACAGTGTATGTCTAGTATTTATGTCCATATTTGAGTCTTTTTGGCATGGACCTACATTGTATGTTGGTAGCCATGAGCTGGATGTCTTCACATTGATCTATAATGTATTGGTAGACAACCATGTCATGAGTCATTGGGATAGATATCTCAAAGAATTTTGTACTGCGTTGACAACATTCCAATTGGTGGTCCTTTGCCGCAACCTTCATCTATCAAAGTATTTCACCTATCCTTTCACTCTAGCTTCATACTTTGGGGGGAAATATATTACACGAAAATTTTGTCATTACCACGGTAATGAACCATGTACCTCTAAAATTTCCTTAATCCCTGAAGTTCATGTTCCCAAACTTACTTGGAAGATGAAAGTCATAAAGTTTTCCTGTTCAAATAGCTTAGTTAGTAAGACTATTGTAGCCTGTAATTGACAACCTGCAACACTTCCCATTTTCGTAGGTTGTTATCTAACAACTTGATACACTTTCAAAGGTTTCCTTCATGCAATTTTCCACACCCCTAATTGCCGCAAGATTCTCTCTATCGAGGTGTGACATTGCATGTTCGAAAGGAAAAATAGAAGCTTCTAGAGGATTCTAGAAATAACCTCTCATAGATGCTAAAGGGAGGGAAAATATGAAAACCGTATTCCAATGTAGGATGGAAGTAGGTAAACTACTTTAAAGACATTATATAAGAAGATATTAAACTCTTTGGTCACTTATGCATAAGACTAGAGAGAGAGAGTATAGCTAAGATCACTAAAATTGCTTATAATTCTCCCAGATTCATTGATGATGAGAAGCATGAGGATATTATGGTTGATATTTATAAGGGTGAGCTTAGAGAGGTGATATTTTCCCATAATAATAAAAATACAACAAGAGTATTCGGCATAATACTTAGACAATTAAATTATTTCAAGATCTTTATGAGTCTCGAAGATGATATTTTAATAGTGCTTGAAGAACTAGGCCTTATGCATAATTTTGGGGGCATTTAATTCGACATTTTTATCCCTAATTCCTAAAAAGGAAACTCCAAGTTAGAGGTTCTCTCGACACCCTCGTCTAGCTCCTTCGTCATGTTTCTCTACTCTATGAGATAACCGAAGTGTTGAAAGTTGACAATCAATTTAAAGATGTATTTGATAGTTAGGACAGTTTTTTAGTTTAAAGAGGCATTTGACATTTGGGTAGAAATTTGGCAGGTCAAATGGGATGGGCATGAAAATTATTTAACAATCAAATTGACATTCAAAGAGATGATTTGGGTAACCCGTCATAAATTTTCATAGATACAATTTAAGTAATTCTTTAGAAATTTTTTTAAGTATTTGCTTGTTAAGCACTTTGTTTGATAACTAATACTTGGGTTCCTAGATTTGATGATATGCCATTTCTTATAACTGAAGAACATTCTCATCTATCTTTCTTCTTATGGATGGTATTCATGCATATTTATTCTAAGTCATGACTAACAAACTAATATATGGGTAACATGACGATCAAGCAAAGGTAAATAGTAAACTCTTTTAAGTAAGACAATAGCAAAATAATAAGAGCAAAGGTGGTAACAATAAACTTTATTGTCAAAATTTAAATAAAATGAAAAAATTATAACAATTAAATTTCAATATAACATTGAAAAAACAAATAACAATAAGAAAATTTCCGTAAAATGAAAGACATAAAACATAAGAAATCATAAATTTTTATTGCCCCGAGAGGTGCTTTACAGCCCAGTATGGGGGAGATCTTGTAACGTTACATAACGTTACAAGACTGACAAAATAATAAAAATTCAAAATTTTAATTATCCGCTAAAAAAATGTGGCCAAAAAACAACCGGAAGATCTTGATAAAAAAAATATAATAATTATTGACCAAAATAAATGTCGGCAACAAAAACAACGTAATATGGGGGAGATGTTGTAATGTTCCTACCTAACAAAACAATAAAAAAGTAAAAATTTAATTATTCACAAAAAAAAAGCGGGTCGAAAAAAAAAACACAATATGGGTGAGATGTTGTGATGTTCTTACCTAACAAAATAATAAAAAATAAAAAATTGAATTATCCACAAAACAATGTTGCCCTTGCACCTGGTTTAAACCATGTGCAAGGCCCTCCTAAACAACCCATGGTTTTATTGTACATGGTTTAGGAGGGCCTTGCAAATGGTTTTAAGACCATGTGCAAGGCCTCCTAAACAACTCATGGTTTTAGGAAAGCCTTGCATATGGTTTTAAAACCAAGTATGGGGAGATGTTTTCATGTTAGTTCTTAACAAAATAAAAAATAATAAAAAATATTATATGTTGGCCATAAATAATATTAAATATTAATAATAAAAATATTATATGTGGACCTTAAATAAAAAGATGTGTCTTTTGGTTTGAATCAAATCAATGGCTATATATAGGACACACCAAAGTTGATATTTCATTGAGTATAATACCTAAGAAGAAGTTTTCACCTCAAGAGATTTGATCTCTCTCGGTGCTTGATAGAGCCTAGGATTTCGATCTAGGTTAGTTTTACAAACAAAGGTAATTTGAAACTCTAGATATGGATACAATTACTTTGGAAATTTCTTTTAAAAATCATTTAATTGATAAATTTAATTTCTTCAATAAGCTTAGGTTTATAATGTTTTTTATTTGTGGATGTTTTAGAATAAGTTCAATATTCTAATTCTAATTTCAATTATTTAAATAATTTTAAAATAGTTTATTTTGTTATATTTAAAATTTGTATTTACTTTAAGTACTTTTATGAAAAACGACCATTACTTTTTTAAAGCACTTTTGTGGAAAAATGTCAATTACAATTTTGCAAAATCCATTTTTTTTATGAAATGAAGTTCCCAAGTTTATCAAAAGCATTTTCAAGGAATTGCGTCCACTAACTTTTTTTTTAAATCAATTCATAATAGAAGATTTTATTACAATAAAAATAAAATTATTGACCATTTACCCTACTCCAGTATGCCCATTTCATCTTCACAGTCATGAGCAAAGGGTAGGAATAGATCCTATAGAAGCAAGACATGCAAAAGAGGCAAAGGTTAAAGGGGTAGTATATCTGTCAATGAAGCATAGTTGGCTCGTGACAATCTAAGAGATTCTAAATGGCACTCTTGCATTCATTAGCCAAGATGTTGTATCTTATTCTTCTTTCTTCAACCTGGCCAGGCCAAAGTTTGCGACAAGAGCATTGAAATGGTCATCCACCAACACATACATAGCCTTTATGTTCCTGTGAATGATTGCAGGCTTGGAAAATTCGTGCAGATTATATGCACAATATCCCTGATGAAAGAATAAATATAGATTTATTCCCATTGTGGGAGTGTGTGGATATTTGATCAATGCTCACACTACATTTCTATAATTTCCTCCTTAACAAATCCCATATTTTGCTCTTATTTCCACCAAATCCCCCGGATCTTGATTTGCAGGATACTGAAGGTGAACAAGATCCCTGAAATTGGACACATAAACCAAGAGAAACTGTAAGACTTTGAAACACTTCTAGTTTACAATTTATAACATGCAAGTTTAAAGCAAATAACAAAGCATCAATTCAGTTTAAATTGACTATCTATAGCACAAAAACCATGCATCCTATCCTGACACACTTTACCCCGCCATATTCTGACTATTTAGAAGAAAAAAACAATGAGCAAACCTCCCTATACTTGGGCGTTTTCCATCCTGCAATCCCTTTGTTGTCGGGAATATTGCACCTTCTGCGGACAGAAGTTGTTCCTCTGGTCTAAATGGTTTAGATCCAGAAAAAATAAGTGAACGACAAAGGGTGAAAACCTTCCCTGAATGTTGTAAACACCTAGAATAATGCTTTGATGATGAACCTGTGTACCTGCAGAACAAGTCAAACAAACAAGAACATCAAAGCTACCAGAACATTATTTATACATCCATACTAGTGACTAAGGAATCCAGTAACATATACATGCGAGATCAGTACAACAGATATGTGCGACGGAAATCAGCTTTGCATTAAGAAATCAATGAAGAAGATTACAACCATTGCCTTAGTGTTGACAAACTCCTCCACAAGACAAACACCTCATCCCCGATAGCTCCAACTTGCTCTCTTGTGCTCTCCAATGGATTGTGTTAGGTAGTCAATTCAACAGCATAACATTACCATTCAGTTCTCTCTCCCCCTCAACTATGGGACATGAGCTTGTATTTATAGGGCTCAATGGATAGGGATAGTTGAGAGAATTGTGGGTGAGGTGGCCATAAGAGCCTACCAAGAGGGATCTCGACTCCAACCAACCCAAATTGATAGGGATAAGGGAGGACACGAGGCTCATGTTCTAGAAGCCTCGAGAATCCTCTTTTTTTCCAATTTTACCAAGGGTACCGCTTATATTCCTTTATGACAGAGCGGTGAAGGGTAAGAACCACTTTAAGAATAAAGCACATGCGCGGTGGCACCGCTTCTCTATAACAAGACTCAGGCAGTGCTGAACAAGGTATTGCTCATCAGCTAAAGGGAAAAAGTGGTGCTAGGGTTTTTTATGTAGAATTGACATCCATAGCATGTTTCCACTCCAAGTTTGGGATTTAGGGAAAACATAGGTGTTAAGGATATCATCACATGTTGGTGACAGGATTTGGGTATAATAGAATGCCCCCCAAAGCATGAGGCTTAGAGGGATACGATAAGCGAGAGCTTTGAGAGAACAAGTTGTCACTTCGAGGTAAGATTCAGCTTGATTGGAGAGTGTCATAGAGTAGGCATCTGCAATACATCAATACTTTTGACTCATAGACAAATGTAACCAACTCATGGCTATAGACCAATACAAGACAAATCCATGAGAGGAATAAACAACATGGCTACTAGAATACAATGTAGATCCATGTGATAGAGGACTCAAACTTGGACATAGCTACCAAAAATACAACGTAGATATATGTCATACAGATGCAAATTTGAGCATAGCCATGACCATACAAATGTGGATCCATGCTTGATATACAAAACTCCATCACAACCTGGGGAAAGCAATGAGTGCTAAACAAGTACCCATGGTCTTCGTCTCATTTTCCACAAAGTACGATTCTATCCATGTGATTCCAATGTTCTGCAGTCGAACATGGTAGAAACCACTTGATTACCGGCCAATGATGTGAACCGTTAACAAGTGCGAGGGAGATCACCATTGATGTTAATGATTCTCAAGGTACCGTAGTACAATCTACTGAGTGTGAATAGATGTCTTCATGTTGAACACCTAGTCAATTCTGTCGATCAAAGGTCAATGATGTGAACCTATGTCGAGAGCGAGAGAATCTGTCATTAAGGCATACAGGTCTCAAGGTACTAAATTTGTTTCTAAGACTATTTCTCAAATGATGATCTAATGTCGACATGAATATTCTCGTCGAAGGAGGGCCATGATGAATCCCTCATCGACAACATGAAACTCAAAAAAAAGTTATGGAATGATGTGAATGAGATAACCATAAGACTAACTCAAAAGTACTACACAGAGACTGTTTTGATTGCAGAGGTAAACTTTTTCAACTTCCCTTTGAACATCAGGAGAAACGACAAAATACTTGGCAGCATGACTAGACCAGACAAACACACAGTGCGACGGTGGACAATGCATTCTTTTGAAAGACTCAAAGGAGTGACATGACTCATGAAAGTGGAACGTCATGGAAATCAGCTGAACACCTAATTGACTGAAATGATATGCAGACAAGTGCCATGTTCAAAGGTAACAACAAACTGGCATTTATTTGAAAAATGATTCCCTTCCCTTAATTCCCCATCATGATTGATGAGTGCCTCTTTTCGGTTTTTATGAGTTCAAAGAGGATAAAAAACACTCGTTGTAGCTCATCTGAAGACAAGTCCAAACTAATATGTTTTACGAACCTGAGAGAGGATATGTTCGTTCCCAAAAGAGGGTCTCTCAATGTTTAATTCAACAAGTCCAATGAAAGTTAACTCGTTATCGATCATGTTTAGAGAGTCTGAACGGCAATAGAAGAAGACTCCACAGGGTCCTTTTTCGTAAATAGTTCATCTGAACCGAAAAAGTGATAACCTACCATCAGATGAATGACTCTTCAAGTTCTTTAATGAGCGTGAAGAAGACAGGATCGCTCAACAATCTTTTCGTATTTAAGAAGCCCGAAAAGAGTTTAAAGAAGACTCCATTAGGTCTCTTTTCATGATGAGGGATTTTACGAGAATGAAAAGAATCAGAAAAGGACTCAAACCTTTGATGCTAAGTTTAGAGAGCATGACCAAAGTGTTGCAATAAATGCTCAAATGCTTTTTTCGTTTTATGGTAGTACGAAAAATTCATAAACAAACTCCCAAAACTTTTACTACTACCGTTCTTTATCCTGCAACAACTTAAAAAACAACTGCTAAGCTCTCCAATAAACGACATTAAAGGATCATGACTGATAGATTTTAAAAACAAAACTATGGCATGCCAAAACCTAGAATGCTTATAAAAGTTATGTAAATAGTAAAAAACAAAACATTTTACCATTTACCAATAGTGGAGAGCCTTTGGAGAAGTTTCTTGGTCAAATTTCCAGTTGGTGATTCTGGGAGCATCTACCATCGGATTTACGCGTCATCAGTTCCAAGTAAAAGCTTGAACCTTTCTCTTTCATTTTATGCTTTCATTTTTTATTTTTGGGGGTGTTTTGGGCAGTTTGAGCAAGCCCTAAAACCATGAATGTGGGCACCGCTCTTATCCCTTGTAGGATAAGTGGTACCCCATAGGAACCGCACCTAAAACACTTCACTTAGGTGGTGCCACCGCCTGTCCTCAATGAGACTCGGGCGGTGCCGGCCGTGGGTAAAGAAAAATATATGTACAAGGAAAATTAGCTAAATTTTGATGATTTGAAAGGTTGATGATGTTTCTAATCAGCCTTATGATTGTTTTTTGCAGGTTTCCATTGGTCAAAAATGGTTATTTGGAAAGAGAGGCAACATGACAATGATGATGCATTTGCCGAAAGAAATGCGGGATGTATAGCCGCGTTGAGGGACTGTGGTCTCCTAAAAAAAATTTGCACACCCAGCATGGTGTCACATGAGCATTTATTGGAGCATATTCTCTGTATGTGGAATCCAGAGCAACAGTATTTTGAATTGGGTGCTCATGTATTGACAATTGAAGTAGAAGATATCTACTTCTTGACAAGCCTATCGAGATGAGGTGCTCCCATCTCTTTTACTGGTTCCCATGGAGGGGACATCACCACCCAGGAATTAATAAATCGCCATTGTATTCCTGGGACCAGAACATCAGGGAAGAAAATTCCCATCAAAGCAATGGTGGATGGTCATCTTCACACAGTCTTATTTACCATGCAGAGAGTGGCGGGGAGCCAAGGGGTTCATCAAGAATCTAGAGCGCATACACTCTATGCTATAGAGGCTATGGCACCCACAGTCTTCAACTGGGTGGGGGCTCTACTACTGGTTTTCAAAGATCAGCTGACCAAGTGTCGTCTGAGAGAGTTGAAGCAATTCGGTTTCAGATCCATTTTAGCGTGTTTCTTTTTTGAGCAGGTCCCCCAACTGAGACCCCAGGTAGTATTCAATGAGTTGAGGGCGAGATACCCTCGCATGCTGAGTTGGGTTCAGATCATGGCCCGCACAAGGGAAGGTAGAGGCAAGGTAAAGTTCGGAGACCCATTTTTTTGATGGCTGAGAGACCAGTTCCTCATGGTTGAGGACTACGCATATGCGGGTACTGACTTCAGTGGTGACCCTGATCTACCGCTTCCACCTGGCGCACTGTGGGGTGACATTGGTAAGAAACAAAAAACCTAAAATGGCAATTGTGTTTTTATGTTTTAATGTTTTATATTTTTTATGTGTAGTAACGAGACTTAAATGTTTTCATGTAGATGTTGGAGCAGCACGACCTGGGGGATCCTCCCCACTAGACAGGCAAGTCGAAGCTCGTTTTGTTCCACAAGGCGATAATGTGACAGAGGAGCTAGATGAGAACCTCGAGAGGTTAACTCTAGACATACCATATGCCTCGATCGACAACCTCCCACTGAGGTACAAGAGGCCCACTATGGGAGTACCAGGTCGTTTCAGTAGACTACTACGTCGAGTAGCCCGGGTGGTCATGTGTTACCACAAGCATCACTAGATGATAGGCCACATGATGTATTACTGAAAGCTGATAGATAGCTTCAGGATTTTTGTATGATGATTTTTTGCCTGAAATCCTGAGCGCTTCAGATGAGGTCTCGTGACCTATATATATATATAGACTTCTACTTTTGGTATTTATATGTCTCAAATGGAAAATGTATTTATATGATTTTTATGTGTCTTTTATAGTTTATTTATAGTAAACCATGTTTGATTTTCACGTCATGAATGGGAAATATGCTAGTCTAGGATGTAATTTTCCAATGAGTCGGCAATTGCATTATCTTCCCTAGGGATATGCCTATAGGTAATAGCTTCAAATGACCTTTCCAATAAACGTACCCTCCGAAAGAGACAAAGAAGCACGATATTCCTAATAGTATAGACATGGTTTAAATGACAAACCACTATTTGTGAGTCCATCAAAACTACCGAGTTACGAACATCTTGGGAGGCAGCTTTAGTCAGAAGACCTATGACTACTTGATACTCGGCGATATTGTTGGTAGCGGGACCAATACAAACCGCTCCTGAATAGAACAAATCATAAGCTGGGGAATAGAGAACCCAAATAGCTGAGGCAAGATTCAAGGTGCGGCACCAAGCACCATCAGCGAAGCCATAGAAAGCCATCTGTTCTACATGACCAAAACATGGTATAAACATATATGGACACTAAACCCAAAACCATATTGAAAATACTTAAGCACACTAAAAAGTCAAGTAATATACATATATACAAGGTACTATACAAGAAATATCTAGGCATAGTACCTCTTCAGCTACAACCCATTGCGAGGTTGTCCTAAGGGGATTCCATCATAGTCCAGGGGCTCATAGGCCCCTTTCTCTAGAACTTTGGAAATAACGAAAGGACCATTCCACATGGATTCAAACTTCCCTTTCCCTAGCTTTTCATATCTCTGATCATAGGTTAAAACTAGGTCACCTTAGTTAAAGGAACGAGGTTGGACAGACTTGTCATACTGCGCCTTGACATGTTTCTTCTGTGCCTCATTGGCTAAGGTAGCATCTCTTCTAGCTTCGTCAAGGTTGTTCAAGTAGAGAAATCTTTCTTCCTCTGCAGAAGTGTCTGGGAGAAGTTCGATGGCAAGTTTCAAGGATGGAATTTGACATTAAATAGGGAAGACAACTTCTAGTCCATAGACAAGCTGGAAGGGTGTAAAACCAATAGCTGTTTTTTCTGAAGTCCTATAAGCCCAAAGAGCGGAGAAAATAACATGGTGCCAATTGGATTTATGGTCTCCAACCATCCAACACAGTATTGTTTTCAAAACTTTGTTAATGGTCTCGACTTGACCATTAGCTTGTGGATAATAGGGAGTTGATTTTTCATGGTGAAAACCTAGCTTGACACTTAATTCCTCCATCGTTTGATTACCGAAATGTGATCCGTGATCAGTGAATATGGACTGCGGGACTCTGAATCTTGCTATCACATGATTGAATAGGAAGAGAGCAGCAGTCTTACCATCCTTTGCATATGTAGGGATATCCTTAGGCCATTTCGTAAAATAATCAATGGCCATGATGATGTAACCATGCCCCCCAGCTGAGGTAGGTTTACAATGCATGTAATCGATCCCCCATTTGGAAAAAGGGCCAACGACAATGACGGGGTGTAACGGATCAGGGTGGGTGTGCTTTTTCGGATAGAAATGTTGGCAAGGTGGGCATTTATTAACAGCCTCGTGACAATATTTAAAGATTGAAGGCCAGAAATAGCCAGTGCGAAGGATTTTCTGGGTTGTAGCCATCCCAGATAGATGACTGCCACATGCTCCAGTGTGGCAATCATTCAAAACTTGTTCAGCTTCCTCGTGGGTAAGCCATCGCCAAAGAATGGAATCAATACCATGTCTATACAAAGTGTCATTCAAGTTGAGGTAGTATTTTTCGTGGTGACGGATATGACGACGATCGTCATGGGATAGAGTGGGAAGAAATATTTGTGTCTGGAGATAAATGAGAAAATATCCATACCATGGGTCAGTAGTTCTTATCAGGAACATGAATTCATCCGGGAATGAATCACTGGGCTTAGATTCCGTCGAACCATAGAGAAGATCACACATTAGCTCAGCAAAGACCAAGGATTTCTTTGACGTAGCTTTGGCAAATTCCATATCAAACTCTTGTAGGATGACTATCCATCGAGAATACTTGCCCCGGAGCACCTGACGAGTCAGGATGTAATACATAGGGTTTTGGTCTGCCAATATGGTGGTTGTGCGGAGTAAAATGTAGTGACAAAATTTCTGAACAGCAATGACCGTGGCCACTGCTAATTTCTCCACGCATGAGTATCGAGTTTTGGAATCCATGAGATTCTTACTAGCATAGTAGATCACGTGCTCCTGACCGTTGGGATTCTCCTGCAGCAAGACCATAGAAATGGTAGTAGTGGAGGAAACAATGTATAAGAGAAAATCCTTTGAATAATCTAGGGGGTGAATCACGGGTGAGTGAGTCAGAGCGTGTTTGATATTATCAAAGGCTCGTTGGGCTTGGTCATCCCAAAAGAACAGAGTGTCCTTCTTAAGGAGACACATATAACCATATGTTTTCTCTGCAAAATTGCAAACGAAACGGTGGAGGAAGTTTTCCTTCCCTTGCAAACTTTGGAGTTTTAGAAGGTTGGTTGGGGCTGGTAGGGCTAGAATAGCGGCAATTTTCAAAGGATCTATCCAGATGCCATCCTTAGAAACCACAAAACCTAATAGGCGTCCCGTCTCGACGCAAAAAACACATGTATGAGGATTGAGCCATATGTTATAATGACGACATCTCAGGAAAATGTCTCTAATATGGCCAGGGTGGTCCTCCCGTTGCTGTGAATGAGCTAGGAGGTCGTCAAGGTACGGTTCTACAATATGTTTTATATCGTGAAACGCATACACTACAACAAATCCTGGAATTAGCGTCCCATTTAGCGTCCCTTTTTAGTGTAATTTTTGTTTACATTGAGTGGTCAAACTAGACGCTAAATGGGACGCGTCATGGACAAAACTTAAAGCGTCTCAAAAAACTTATTTTTTTGCATCCTAGATAGCATCATTTATGACGTCCAAAATAGCGTCTATTTTTTTTCTTCCAGAATAACGCCCAACTTTTCTTCCTAAACAACGTTGAGGTTTGCTTCCTAAATAACATCCTATTTTGCTTCCTAGAGAGCGTCCACTTTTTCTTCCTAGAGAGCGTCCACTTTTGCTTCCTAAATGACATCCCCGTTAGCACCATATTTGCATCCAAATTAACGTCCAATATTGCATCCATTTGTGCTACCACTTTAGCATCCTATTTTGCACCACGTTTTACTTTCAAATATGTGCTAATTTTCGCTTCCAAATTTGCACCAATTTTTGCTTCCTTTTTTGCATTGTGTTTTGGTACCACCATAAAGTAACAAATGGTTAAGTCAACTTTGTATTTTAATAGGGAGTTTATTATGGATGTTATTTAAGGTTTAATGGTAATACCAATTCTCATTCATAAATGTATATATAAAATAATTATCTTATTAAAAAATTATTGTAGAAATTTTACTATTAATAAGAATTAAGAAATTTATTTCTTAACAAATAAATCTTATTATAGTTATTAAAACATTTTTTAGTTTTTTTTTAAATATCCTTAATTTTAACATAATATTATTATTATCATAATGAAAGTGTACATAAAACTAGTCTTTTTAATCATTTTTTATTCATAATCAAAGTTCAATAATTCACTCTATTATGTATAACAAATTAAAAACATTATTCTCATTCATTTACTCTTAATATACATAAAATATTTATGAAATCAATGATTTATAATATTAATATAATAAATTAAAAACATTATTCTCATTCAGTTACTCTTAATATACATAAAATATTTATGAAATCAATGATTTATAATATTTATTAGATCATTTTATTTATCATATTAAATATAAGTAGAATATTAATGTAATTATTTTATGTTTTTTTTAAATTATGTTATTCTTTTAAAGAAGCATAGACCATGCTCAGATAAAAAAACTAGTTTTTATCTTTTAACTTCTTTATAAATTATTATGAGAATTAAGAATTTATTTTTCATGTTTTATGCCATCTTTTAATTTCTTTGTAAATTATGAAAAATAGTGAATACAATTTTTACATAACTACATTATTTATATTTAAATTAATTTTATGCTTACTAAGTAATGCTTTTGAAAACAATTATAAATCATTTCCAATTAAAACAAACAAAAAAATAATAATAACATCTTATAATTATTAGTAAAAATTATTATGACTAATATAGATAAAATTAAAATATTATCATTAAACAAATTTATAAGAAAATATAATCTATAAAAAAAGACATAAATTAATGTTGTAAATTGAATTTTACATTACCTTATATAATATTTTTTAAATATAATAAAAAATTATTTAAATAAAATAATAATATTTTAAAAAATAATAAAAACTATAAAATTATATAAATTATACAAATAAAGTGATAATACTTTTAAAAGTAATAAAAAACTATAATTTTTTTTAAATGAATGAAATATATTTTTATCTAAATTTTTAATAATAATTTATTTTATTTAAAAAATAGATAAAAATTTAACCCCTAATTTATTTTCTTTTCAATGAATCTTAGATATTCGCCTACTTATGCCTCCTTCATTTACACCTACCAAAGGATCAAGGTTCTTACTGCTTCAGTATCATTTAACTAATTGAGATTTGTTTATAAAAAAAACCTTGGTATTATTCATTCTTATTCATTTGTTTTAGTGCTATGATTTTTATTTGAATGCTATTAAATTTTATTTTTTTTCAAAAATTTATGAACAAAGAGTTAGGGTTGGTGAAAACTTTGAGCCTCCAGTGAACTTTATTGAATATGTTTTCCGTTCTCATGAAATCTACTGGGAACCTCTGCAATTGAATATTTCATTATAGGCATTAGAAATTTGGAATAAAAAAACTCAAAAACTCAAATAAAAAAATTATCATAAACATACCATAGATTGGATTACTTCCCTCCTCCCCTAATGATTGAATTCTTCCTCTTTGGCTCTCTTCCTAGCTAATCCATCTCTCTCCAACTGTATTCGATTTATTGGATCACCTTCATTCAAGTTCTGAAAATCAATGAAACTGGTTAGAAGAAACTAAGAAAAAATTTGAAATTACAGCGTTTCCTTAAGCTACCTTTGATCTTCTACATATATTCTAAGAAAACTAATGAAATACTATTCAGAGCAAATGAATTTAGAAAAAAAATCTAATTACATTCGGCTTCATGGATGAGAAAGTTGTAGTATTTAGCCTGCGTTGACCTCCTGCAAAACAATAAGAAATTGCATTAATGAAATAATAAAATAATAAAAACCCTTTAATATGATATAAAATCTGCCATCAAATTGCAATGTTCAGAGCTATTGAAATGGAGATAGAAACTATTAAATCAACAACATGGCGAAGGCAGAGCAACTAAGCATCACAAACGTACCAAAGAGTGAATGTAGTGAATGCATTTAAGGAGGAAATAATAGTATATATTAAAATAATAGTATATTAAAATAATGGTATATATTATTGGAATTGTTTCTAATTTTTAATATAATGTTTCTAATTTATTTTTAGTTTTTGTTATTTTATTTTATGATGTTTCTTTTTTAAATAATAACATGTTTTTTAAATTATATTTATTATTGGAATTGTTTCTAATTTTTAATATAGTGTTTCTATTTTGTTTATATGATGTTTCTTTTCACTAGTGTTTGTTGCATTGTTTAACATTTTTTAAATTATGTTTAGTATTTTTAGTTTTTGTTATTTTATTTTATGATGTTTCTTTTTTAATATTAACGTGTTGATGTTTCTTTTTTAAACATTAACATGTGTTTTATATTATATTTATTATTTTTAGTTTTTGTTATTTTGTTTTATGATTCTTTTTTAAATATTCAGTAAGTAGGGAATTGAAAATTTATTTTGTTTTATTTTTTTTCTTAATTTGTAATTTGTTTTTAATTTTAATATTTAGTTTGTAGGTTAAAATACATTTTGGTTTAGAGTCTATGTATACAATAATATTAATGTTTTTTATATTAAGATAAAAAAAATAAAACATGTGACTTTAAATTATCTATATATTTTGGCTTGTGATATTTTCAGATGTATTAAGTGTTTCATAAGTTCTGCTCTTTTTTGAAAATATTGATTTATTGTTAACTATTGTTATATAGTTTGTTTTTATTGTTGTTTTAGTTTTTCACTCTTTTTTTTTAATATTTCTTTTAGGATTGTTTGGTATAGAAGTGAAGTGTTATTGTGTGCTGGTTTTATGTATTTAATTATCATAACAATTTTAATATGACTATATATATTAAATATTGAATCTACTATAATAAATAAATAGTTAAAAATTAGTCCAGTGGGGTAGCTCAGTTGGTTGGAGATTGTGTGGCCAAGATGTTAGTTGGTCGAGGTCAACACTCGAATTCTCTATCCCTTTCGGGGACAAGTTCCCAATACCGGTGCTTACAGGGTGAGGTCCCTTTGGGTGGGCCCCTTGAAATTCTTTCCATGAAGCTATGGTGCAACGAACCATATATAAAAAAAAAAAATAGTTAAATGGTAATTATCAAAGGTATCAACAAAATTTGTGTAATAAATTATTGATCCACATACATATGAAACTCAATAATCGAACTTAGAATAAACAAATAAAATATATATAAGAAGAAAAAAAATACTAGCTTATATTAGATGAAGGCTTCATAACATTTTGATATGATTACATGCGTGTCCACATTTGACAACTCAAAAGTCTAACCATTATTTAATAATATACCTAAATAATTAACCAATCTAATTTGATAATGGGGTGTGAACCAAATTCAAACATCATATTGTGATGGATGGGCCTCCCATTCATACCAATTCCTCCTAATTGAAGGGGAAAGGATCCCTTCTTTCTTCCTCTCAGGTGAAATGTGAGAAAACTAAAACCAAGTCTAAAATGATAGTTGTTGAGTTGTGCTGCAAAATAATGAATACATTGAAGAGTGTGTTGGTTCAAACTAAAACGAGTGACTACATAGACTAAGGTGGGAGGGTGTGCCTCCAAAGGAAGTTGAACTGAGAAAGTGCCTACATCAATCGGGGTGGGAGGGCATGTCTCTAAATGAACCCAATCCAGATGTTGTCATGAAGAGTTGTTGAGTTGTGCAGGTGCCTATAGAAAACAGGGTGGGAAGGAACACCTCCAAATGAACCCAATATGGATGTTGTTGTGAGATGTTGAGCAGAAGTAGGAAGTAGGGTGCAATTCCTCGCGCTAACCCTGGCTCAATATGGTGCTAATCTTGGTGTTATTTTGGACGTTTTTTTGGAGGCTACTCTGGGCGTTATATGGGATGCTATTTTGGACACTAATTGGGATGCTAATTAGCGTCCAAAATAGCATCAAATTTTAAAAAGGGACGCTAATAACGCCATTAAAAGCGCCATCCCATGTAAAAGCATCCACTTTTACCAAAAACCGATGAAAAATACACTAAAAGTGATAGTGGATACTAAAAAGGACGCTAAAAGAGACGCTAATCATAGAGTTTTGTTGTAGTGATAAGACATAGCACGATGGAAAGTGTCTCCAATGTTTTTCATGTCAAATGGTAACTTCCTGTATGTAAAGGTTCCCCATGGGAAAATAAATGATGTCTTGTGTTGATCGGTGGGTAGAATCTCAATCTGATTATAACCTGAAAATCCATCCATGAACGAGAAGATGACACTTCCGGCATAGTTGTCGATAATCTAAACGATATGTGGAGTGGGAAAGTTGTCTTTGGGACAAGCTTTGTTCAAATCTCTGAAATCGATGCAGACTCTAATGGTGCCCTGCTTTTTATTGACAGGGATGATGTTCGATACCCATTCCGTCAGGGGTACGGGATAAATAAACCCTGCTTTTAGAAGTTTTTCTATTTCAGCTTTGATAGCTGCAAATTTCCGTGGATGGACTTGTCTAAGTTTTTGCCTGACAGGTTTTGCAGTGGGATAGGTTTTTATTTCGTGAACCACAATGGATGGGTCTATCCCCAGCATTTCTTCATAGGACCAGGAAAAGACATCTCAAAATTATTTGAAAAGTGCTCTATATGCTTTAGATTCTTCTGTTGATTAGTTCTGCCCAACATGAACATCATCAAGGGTGCTAGGATTGGCTAATATGTGAATTGGATTTGTTTGAGTAATGTTGCATAGGATTCCTTCAGAATCCGTGTTCTGCAACAATATAGGATTTTGAGGTGTTTTGACGATATCAGTAGTAAAAAGGGATGCAAAATCATGGTCTACCGAACTGGTATTGGGGAGGAATGAGGATCTATGATGATGATCCTCCCATGTAGGTTCATTCGTACTCATAATCTCCATAATGGACTCATCATAAGGAAAATTCTAGGAGAGATAATCTAGAGTAGGAAGAGAGGGTTCTAACCAGTAGGGTAGGTGGTAAGGGTCCGAAGCCACCAAATGAAGGTCATTAGTGTGGTCATCAGAAAGGGTTTGAATAACATTGTACATTGCTTCATGTGCACTCAACGAGGTGGACCCAAAACTTTGTTTTCCCTTTGGATCATAATCAAACGAAGAAATCATATTTACCGTCGTTGTTTCTGTGTTAGGAGGGTTTGACGAAAAAATCGCCATAAGGGAAGAATCCTTCAACATGCCTACCCCAATCAACTGGTAAGGAGGAGGGGACTAGCCTGACATAGGGATGTTATTTTCCATAGGGGTGGTAACATCTGGTGTACAGAAATTGAGCTGGTCAATGGTTACAATCCTCCCAAGATGCGGAAACTAGACGGTTTGAAATACCGTCGAAGCGACATCAGTCATGGCGTAAAACCTATTTCTTCCTAATAGGATGTTGTAGTCTAACGAGGCATCTACCACTTCCACTTGAATGGAAACAGTTTTGCCCCCAATCTCAACTGAAAGGGCTGGTATGAGACCATGAGGCTGGAAATCTCATCCATCAAAGGCTTTCAGAGTCGTTGGTGATGTTACGAGCTCGGGAGAGCCAATAGCTTTCCAACAAGACAAGGACAAAACCAAAGTTGAAACTCCTTCGTCTAAGACTTTCTTTTTGACTACTTTCGTTATGATTTGGAAAGCGAGTTTATGAGGTAGTCTAGACTTATAGTTCTCGACATTAAAATGAATCAAATTAGTGTTTTTTGGGTCTAAATATCCTAACGCAGTTAACAAGTTTTTACGTTGCATTGGACAACTTTGGAGTACTTCCAAGCTAGACATTGCACATGGTGCTTGATCAAGATCTTTGACTACATTATAAAACTAGGTAGCTCAGGCATTAGGGTCAAAAACAACCTTCCTAAGAGTACTCTTGGGTGGGCACAAAACCATATCGAGATTAGGTTTCTCGATGGTTAGGGGACCAGTAGACAAGGACTCGGGAGAACTAGTAGAGGGAGATTTTCCTGAAGAAGAATTGTCTTCTTTCTTGTCTATGGGTTTGTCATAACTCTGACTTTGATTTTACAAATTAATAGTGTTCGGGACATCATGTGCATTTCCTCTGAAGAACTAGAATTTCCCTGATTAGACATGTGGTCTATCAGCTGTTGTTGAGAGGAAAATGATCTGTGAGAACTGCTAGCGCGGGATTAGTTTTTAGAAATTGATTGGTTTCTTCATGACGAGGACACTCTTTTGTGAAGTGGTCACCTCCGCATATCAGACATGGATATTTCACTTTTCTTTTCCCTTTATCATTCTTGTTGATGGTTGGTTTTGGATTCTCCTGTGGGTTTCCAAGTTTTTTGTTTTTGGCTTTACCTTTCTTTTTATTGCTGTCGGGTGTCTGTGTACTCTGAATGGAATTTACCTCGGAAAAAACCTTGGAAGTTGAAGGAGTAGGGGTGGAAATTTGGGGTTACTTGGTAGGTTTTACTGTTGGCAGGGACTAGATTGAACCAACAATCCCATCAATAGGGGTTTCTGCTGGTGGCTTTGCAGGATCGGTGCTTGTGCGAGGAGCTTGAGGGATTAAGTCATACAATGTTCCAGACTGGGAATATACCAAGTCCAAATATTGGGCTCGACTAATGGCTTGCTATTTAGTAACAGCACCGCCCATAGCCACATCTTGGGTGATTGGAGGCAACAAAGATTTAGTAAACCAACCATCTAAGAATTGATCCGGGATAGGAGCCTTAATAAGTCTTCTCTACCTTCTCCACTCATGGATATGATCTGATATGTGTGTGGAGGTGTTCTGACGTAGAGAAGTTAAGATATTTTTACCCATTTCATAACGGATAGGAAGCTGAAATTGTGTAAGAAAGACAGTTTCCAAAGAACCAAAATCCACAAACGAATGTTGTGGAAATTCAATGTACCATTTCGTGGCGGTACCAGTGAAAGTTCGCTAGAAGAGTCTTAAACGAACTGAATCATCCATAAGGGAGTTCGAAGAACACCACAAATGGAATTTCATGACATGGTTTTTTGGATAATCTCCCTACTTCCCATCGAATTTTGGAATGTCTGATGGTAACTTTACCGAAATGGCAGGCCACGAGGGGTTATGTCGAATGGGATCATTAATCAACTTGGACAAATCAGGCAAGTCCAAAGTTGCTAGGAAAGGTAGCTAGCGATTAGGTTGTATGTACTGGTAGTATTGATAGGGCATATAAGTACCAGTAGGACCATGAGTAGACTGATAGATAGGTTTTTGAAACGACTATTGTGATGAAGAACCACTGGAAGATCCACCCGCAGGGGGTTGATTTCCAGGATCAGGACCGTTAGGACCACCGGAGCCTCTAGGAGGAGGACCATTAGGGCATCTGGGACCACCAGGACCGCCGAGACCACCAGGACCACCTGGGCCACCAGGAGGAGGACCACCGGACCCTCCAGGACCCATAAAAGGTAAACCTCTGGAGCCTTCGAAACCACTAGGAGGAAGGCCACCAAACCCTCTAGGACCATTAAGAGGGAAGCCACCAGGCCCCCAGGACCACAAGGACCGTTAAGACCATAAGGAGGAAAGCCGCCAGGCCCTCCAGGACCATTAGGCCCCCCATAGCCCTCCGTAAGGTGGTCCTCCGGCACCCCCCACAGTATGTATAGGTATCCCTCCCATAGCTGGCATGTAGGACCAGTTGGGTTGCCCCCATGGAGTGAAAGTATTACCAGGATATGGAATTCCAGCATAAGGCATTCCTCTAGGGGTGGTTTGGTAATTGATATTTCCTACATGTACTTGATTTGTTGTGTAACCATACCTCCAAGAGGTTTGATTGGTTACAGGTTATGCCCCCAAGGGATGACCTAAACTGGATGGGGGGTTAACCGCATTCGTATGGGTAGGTGGGACATAGACTGCAGATTGCTCTATACTAGAGGTATGTCCATTACTAGCTAAAACTCCAGTGACAGGTTAACATAGGTCATGTTGAGGGTTGCTCCCCACAACTAGAAGGTATTGATGAAACACGAATTGAATGTTGTTCCCCAGGTGTGAAAGACCCAGGAGGATTTGAAACAGACATAATATGGGAGGTGGTGGGGTCGATGGTTTGACCTGGATTATGCGGGGTCACAGTGTTTTCTAGAATAGGTTCAATGGGTTCATGGAATCAGCAAGTGAGCGCTATCCTGCAGGCCAAGGGTCTGTATTACGAGGAAAAACTGTCGAGCGAGGTGGTGATGTACCCAATATGTTATCTATTTTCTTCTAAAGTTCTCTTGGATGGAAAATAGCTGCCTAGTATTGTCTACATTCTTCTTCATTTGGTGAAATTTCTTCAGAATAGGTTGGGCAGGTTCAAAACTGTTGTTTTTCGACTGGGCAGACCCGGGTTTACTTTACTGTACCAACAAAACCCCTAGCTCACTGGCCCTTTCGGTGAAAGACCGCAGAACGGCCTGAAGTCTCACCCGAAGTGATCTATTATGGGTTGGTTAAAGAATTAAATGTCTTCAACTGGGTTCTGATGCATCCTAGTGGTTCTCGTCTCTTCTTAATCAGCGGGATCCTTCTGCGATGCGCTGTTCTCTCTTACTCGTGGCTCTGATAGGGAAATAGCTCTTACCGCATCGCAGCTCCAGGGCGATGCGCAAACTATCCCGTCTGCTTAGCTCTTATCCTGTGATATCTTACACTGCAGCTTCTCTTTCGGTGCGATATCACCTTTCTCTACGGTGATATCTTCTATAGTATGACTCAATATGACTCTCAAGGTCAAAAGACTCTCTCTCTTAGATCTACCAGCTGATTTAAACAGCCTTACTTAGACTTCTACCGTCTAATATACTTAACAGCAACTGTGCTCACTTACTGAACTTAATATGCAGAGTCACTTAACACTGTAACAGTAACTGTCATGAATCAAACACTGGTAACTCATATACAGAATACTTAACAGTTTCAACTCGTTGTTAAACCTTCTATAATACTGTAAACTGAAGGATAACATACATTCACTTGATAACTGATAAGCAAAGCTCATGTAATGAATAACAGATAACAAATAAGTAAACACAATCACATGAACAGTCTCACAACACATGGATTTTACGTGGTTCACTTCCAGGATGAAAGCTACATCCACAGGAACTGGTTTTATATTATATCTTGAGAGGATAAACATAGTTCCGCTGCAACCTACTATGCAGCTAGAGATCTTCTGGGAAACTCCGCGCACACCGCCAGGAGCCCTTCTCTCTTAGATCTCTACTCTTCTTATATTGTCTTCTCTTACAATATACTCTTCCTCTCTCTCTCTCTCTCTCTCTCAATCCCTACGGATTGTTACATTCATGCGGGCTACTGGTTACAGTAAGATAACTACAGACTGAATATAGAACCAGAGCTCGACTGTCTATGAACTAACAGACCAACTGACTAGCTAATTATCTGAATAGCTAACAGATTGTCCGACTAGCTAACGTTTCACTATACAAAATACATGCTTTTATAGGCGGCCCAAAGTTCTCACCATTACAACACTGTGGGCCTCTCCCAACAGTAACCCAAAACCCTAACTTGTGACAGTTGGCGTGTCTGTACTTGAACTGTCGCTTTCCGTCACACCACAGCTTTCTGCAGTCTTCCACGCTTCCCGACGCTGATCGTGGGTATAGGTGCCACTTCCTCGGTCGCTCCCCTTCTATCCTTTATCTTCAATACCTCGGCCTCGTTGCTCCTTTTCTATTTATGAGGGTAGCTGAGCCCTCCTGTCTTCGCCACTGCCATAAGTGCAGTGGGTGAGCTCTCTCTTCTCAGCTGCTGCCTTTAGTGTAGTGGGTGAGCTCTCTCTTCTCGGTCACTCAGGTACTGTTACCTTTGACTTACTCGTTCCAAAACAACAGCTTTTCCTGTAGCTGCGGGACCCTACTCCAACACAAACGAAGCAATGGCCTATCCCATAGAGGTATCCCAAAATAGAGAATTGGGACCATAATCTGGACGGGTAGTATTATCAACATAGTCATTTCCTTAGTGTCAACAAGCCCCTCCACAAGACCAAAATTTCATCCCCATAAGCTCCAAATTTGCTCTCTATGATCTCCAATGATTTGGACTAGGTAGTCAATCCAACAACATGGCAATACCTCTATAGTTCCCCCCCTCAACTATGGACATGAGCTTGTGTTTATAAGGCTCAATGGATAGGAATAGTTGAGAGAATAATGGGTGACATGGCTCCAAGATCCTACCATGGGGGATCTCGAGCTCAAACTAACCCATAAAGATAGGGATAAGGGAGGACATGAGGGATAAGGGAGGACATGAGGCTCAATGATCGAGAAGCCTCGAGAAACTTCTCTTTTTCCTATTTTACCCAGGGTACCGCTTTTCTTCCCTTATGACAGAGCAGTTTAAATGAGAACCACTTTTAGACCAAAGACCATAGGTGGTGGCACCGCTTCTCAAAAACAAGATACAGGCAGTGCTAAGCAAGGTACCGCTCATTGACCACAGGGAAAGCATGGTGCTAGGTTTTTTCAAGTAGAATTGACAAACAGAGCAAGTTTCCACTCTAAGTGTTGCAATTAAGGGCAAACATGGAATTTAAGTGTCTAATCACATGATGGTGACAGGATTTAGGTATAACAGAATGCCCCCCAAAGCATGAGACTTAGAGGGATACGATAAGCGAGAGCTTTGAGAGAACAAGTTGTCACTTCGAGGTGAAAATGTCATCTCGGTCAGAGAATGTCATCTAGTAGGCATCTGTAGTACATCAATATTTTTGACTCGTAGACAAAAGTAACCAACTAATGGCTGCGGACCAGTACAAAGCAGATCCATGAGAGGAATAAACAAGCATGGCTACTAGAATACAGCATATATCCATGTGATAGAGGACTCAAACTTGGACATAGCTACTGGACATACAACGTAGATCTATGTCACACATATGCAAATTTGAGCATAGCCACGACCATACAAATGTGGATCCATGCTAGATATACAAAATTCCATCGCAACCTGGGGAAAACAATGAGCGCTAAACAAATACCTAGGGTCTTTGTCTTGTCTTCCACAAAGTACGATTCTATCCATGTGATTACAATGATCTCAAGTCGAACATGTTAGAAACCACTTGATTACCGGCCAATGATGTGAACCATTAACAAGTGCGGGGGAGATCACCATTGATGTCAATGATTCCTAAGGTACCCTAGTACAATCTACTGAGCATGAATAGATGTCTTGATGTCGAACACCCAGTCGATTCTATCGATCAAATGTCAATGTTGTGAACCTATGTCGAGAGCGAGAGAATCTGTCATTAAGGCATACAGATCTCAAGGTACTAAATTTTGTTTCTAAGACTATTTCCTGGATGATGAGCTGACATCGACAGGAATAGTCTTGTCGAAGGAGGGCCATGATGAGTCCCACATCGACAACACAAAACTCGGAACATAGTTCTAGAATGATGTGAATGTAGTAAACATAATACTAACTCAAAAGTACTGACAAAGAGACTATTTTGACTACAGAGGTAAACTTCTTCAACTTCCCTTTGAACATCGGGCGGCACGACAAAAGACTTGGAAGCATGACTAAACCAAACAAACACACAGTGCGACAGTGGACAATGCATTTTTTTGACAGACTCAAAGGAGTAGCATGACTCATGAAAGTGGATTGTCACGAAGATCAGCTGAATACCCAATTGACTAAAATGATATGCAGACAAGTGTCATGTTCAAAGGTAAGGACAAACTACTGCCATTTACTTGCAAAATGATTCCCTTCCCATTTCCCCCATCATGTTTGATGAGTGCCTCTTTTTGGTTTTACAAGTTCAAAGAGGGTAACAAACACTCGTTATAGCTCGTCCGAAGACAAGTCCAAACTCATATATTTTACAAACCTAAGAGAGGAGGGGTTTGTTCCCAAAAGAGGGTCTCTCAATGTTTAATTTAACGAGTCCAATGAAAGAAAACTTGGTATCGTTCATGTTTAGAGAGTCTGAACGAACACGGAAGAAGACTCCAAAGGATCCTTTTTCATATGATTTAGTCCCTAAGGTCCGAAAAAAGTATAAAATAATACCTTAGAGAACTCTTCCAGTCATGATTGGCTAGAGTGCTCCTTTTTCCTAAATAGTCCATCCAAACCAAAAAAGAGATAACCTGGCGTCGAAGAGACGACTCTTCAAATGCTTTAACGAGCGTGAAGAAGACAAGATCACTCGACAATCTTTTCATATTTAAGGAGCCCAAAAAGAGTTTAAAGAAGACTCCACTAGGTCTCTTTTCACGATGAGATATTTTACGAGCCTGAAAAGAATCAGAAACGGACTCGAACCTTTGATGCTAAGTTTCGAGAGTCTGACCAAAGTGTTGCAATAAACGCTCAAAGACTTTTTTCGTTTTATGGCAGTACGAAAAAGTCTAAAACAAACTCCCAAAACTTTACTACTACTACTCTTCTATCCTACAACGACTCAAAAAGAAGTGTTAAATGCCCCAATAACTGACATTAAAGGATTACGACTGATATATTTTGAGTAATAAATGATTTAAAACAAAACTATAGCATGTCAAACCCAAAAATGTGTATAAAAATCATGTAAATAGTAAAAAATCAAACCATTTTACTATTTACCCATAGTGGAGAGCCTTTGGAGCATTTTCTTGGCCAAATTTTCAGTCAGTGATATCAGGAGGATGCACCGTCAGTTCCAGGAAATATCCTAGACCCTACTCTTTCATTTTATGCCTTCAATTTTTATTTTTAATGATGTTTTGGGCTTATATGGCAAGCCCTAAAATCACGGGAGCGGGAACCACTCTTATCCCTTGTGGGATAAGCGGTACCTAGCTAGAACCGCACCAAAAACATAGCGCACAGGTGGTGCCACCGCCTGTCCTCAATGGGACATAGGCGGTGCCGGTCGTGGAGAAATAAAAATGGTTACACAAGAAAAAATAGCTCATTTTAATTGATTTGGATGATTAAGAATGTTTCTAAGAAGTCTTATGATTGTTTTTTATAGTTTCTTGTTGATAAAAAATGGTCATATGGAAAGAGAGATAGCATGATAATGACGATGCCTTCGCCAAATGAAATGCGGGTTGCATAGCCACATTGAGAGACTGTGGACTCTTAAAGTTATTCCACACACCCAGTATGGTATCGCATGAGCGATTACTATAGCATATACTCCAGTTGTGGAATCCGGAGCAACAATATTTCGAAGTTGGTGCTCACGTTTTGACAGTTGAGGTAGAGGAAATCTACTTCTTGACTGGCCTTTCAAGATGGGGTGCTCCCATCTCTGTGACTAGTTCCCATGGGGGGACATTACTACTCAGGAGTTGATAGACTGTCACTGCATTCCTGGGACAAGGGAATCGGGGAAGAAAATCCCCATAAAAGCAATGATGGATGGAACTCTATGAATTGTGTTGTTTACCATACAGAGAGTGGCGAGAATCCAAGGAGTGCAGCAGGTGTCTAGAGAACATATGCTCTATGCCATAGAGGCCATGGTGCCTACAATATTTAACTGGGCGGAAGCCCTACTTCCGATCTTCAAGGATTAGCTAACCAAGTGTCGGTAGGGGAAGCTGAAGCAATTTGGTTTCGCTTCTATTCTATCTTGATTCTTCTTCAAGCGGGTTCCACAGATGAGACCCCAGGTGGTCTTTACAGAGCTGAGGGAACGGGACCCTCGCATGTAAAGTCCCATGGCCTATACTGGAGTGGGCAGGGGGAAGGTAAATTTTGGTGACCCATTCTTTCGATGGCTGAGAGATCAGCTCCTCATGGTGGAGGATTATGCATATGTAGGCATTGAATTCAGCGGTGACCCTGACCTATCGCTCCCACCTGGTGGACAGTGGAGTGACATCGGTAAGAAACAAAAGACCCTAAAATGGAAATAGTGTTTTTATGTTTTTTATGTTTTATATTTTTTACATTAAGTAACGAGACTTGAATTTTTCATACAGACGTCGAAGAAACATGACCTGGGGGAGCCTCCCCATTGGATAGACGAGCCAGAGCCCGTTTTGTACCACAGGGTGACGATGTTACAGGGGAGTTAGAGGAAAACCTAGAGTGGTTGACCTTAGATATCCCTGATGCTTCCATTCACGACCTCCCATTGAGGTATCAGAGGCCTACATTAGGAGTACCAGATCGCTTTAGTAGACTGCTACATAGAGTAGCCCAAGTAGTGATGTGTTACCACAAGCATCACTAGACGATGAGTGCATGATGTATCCACTAAAAGCTGATAGCTTCAGGATTTTGTATGGTGATTTTTACCTGAAAGCCTACATACTTCAGATGAGGTCTCGTGACCTATTTTTTGTAAAACATGTTCATATATATATATATACAAAATTTTACCTGGTGTTTATATGTCTCAAATGGTGAATGCATTTTACATGAGATGTATGTGTCTTTAATAGTTTATTTACAATGAACCAAGTTTGATTTTCATGTCATGAATGGGAAATATGCCAGTCTAGGATGTAATTAGCCAGTGAGTCAGCAACTACATTATGTTACCTAGGGATATGCCTATAGGTGATAGTTTCAAATGACCTTTATGACAAGCGTACCCTCTAGAACAGACGGAGAAGCATAGGATTCCTAATGGTATAAACATGGTTTAGATGACAAACCACTAGTTGTGAGTCCATCAAGACTACCAACTTGCCAACATCTTGGGAGGCAGCTTCAGTCAGAAGACCTATGATTTCTCGATACTCAACGATATTGTTGGTAGCGGGACCAATACAAACCACTCCTGAACTGACCAAATCATAAGCTGGGGAATAGAGAACCCAAACAATTGAGGCAAGATTCAAGGTGTGACATCAAGCACCATCAGTGAAGCCATAGAAAGCCATTTGCTCTGCATGACCAAAACATGGTATAAACAGATACGGATACTTAAACTCAAAACCATATTGAAAATACTTAAGCACACTGAAAGTCAAGCAATATACATATATACAAGATACTATCCAAGAGAGATCTAGGCATAGTACCTCTTCAGGTACAACCCATTGCAAGGTTGTCCTAAAAGGATTCCATCGTAGTCTATGAGCTCGTAGGCCCCTTTCTCTAAAACTTTAGAAATAACGAAAGGATCGTACCACATGGATTCAAAATTTCCTTTCCCTAGTTTTTCATATTTCTGATCATAAGTCAAAACTAGGTCACCCTTATTAAAGGCACAAGGTTGGACAGATTTGTCATACTGTGCCTTGACGCATTTATTATGTGCCTCATTAGCTAAGGCAACATCTCTCATAGTTTTGTCAAGGTTGTTCAAGTATAAAAATGTCTCTTCCTCTGCAGAAGTGTCTGGGAGAAGTTCGACGGCAAGTTTCAAGGATGGAATCTGACATTGAATCGAAAAGACAGCTTCTAGTCCATAGATAAGCTGGAAAGGTGTGAAACCAGTAGTTGTTTTCACCGAAGTCCTGTAAGCCCAAATATTGGAAAAAAGGATATGGTTCCAATTGGATTTATGGTCTCCAACCATCCGACGAAGCATCATTTTCAAAACTTTGTTAACGGCCTCTACCTGGCCATTAGCTTGCGGATAATAGGGCGTAGAGTTTTCATGGAGAAAACCTAGCTTGGCAGTTAGTTCCTCCATCATTTGATTACGGAAATGTGATCCGTGATCAGTAACTATGGATTGTGGGACTCCAAATCTAGCTATCACATGATTGAACAAGAAGAGAGCGACTGTCTTACCGTTGTCCACATATGTAGGCATGGCCTCAGCCCACTTTGTAAAATAGTCAATAGCTACGATGATGTAACCATGCCCCCTAGCTGAGGTAGGCTTATAATGCATATAATCAATCCCCCATTTGGAAAATGGGCCAATGGCAATGACGAGGTGTAGCAGAGCAGGATGAGTGCGCTTTTTCAAATAAAAATGTTGACAGGGTGGGAATTTCTTGACAGCCTCGTGAAAATATTTAAAGACTGAAGGCCAGAAATAGCCAGCGCAAAGGATTTTTTAGGGTGTAGACATCCCAGATAAATGACCACCACATGCTCTAGAGTGGCAATCATTCAACACTTGTTCAGCTTCCTCGTGGGTGAGGCATTGCTGGAGAATGGAATCGATCCCACGTCTATACAAATTGTCATTCAAGATGAGGTACTATTTTGCGTGGTGATGGATGCGGCGACGATCGTCATTGGATAGATTTGGCTGAAATATTTATGTTTGGAGATAAATAAGAAAATATCCATACCATGGGTCAATAGTGCTTATCAGGAACATGAATTATCCAGAAATGAATCATTGGGCTCAGAGTCCATCGAAGCACAGGGAATATCACACATGAGCTCGACAAAGACCAAGGATTTCTTTGATGTGGCTTTAGAAAATTCCAGATCAAATTCTTGTAGTATGACTATCCATCGGGAGTACTTGCCCCCAAGCACCTAACGAGTCAGGATGTAATGCATAGGGTTCTGGTCTGCCAATACAGTGGTGGTGCGGAGCAAAATGTAGTGACGGAATTTTTGAACAGCAATGACCGTGGCCAATGCTAATTTCTCCACGTGTGAATATCGAGTTTCGGAGTCCATAAGATTCTTACTAGCATAGTATATCACGTGCTCCTGATCGTCGGGATTTTCTTGCACCAAGACCATAGTGATGGTAGTAGTGGAAGCAGCAATATATAAGAGAAAATCCTTTGAATAATCTGGGGGGTGTATCACGGGTGAATGAGTCAGAGCGTGTTTAAGATTATCAAAGGATTATTGTGCTTGGTCATCCCAATAGAATGGATTGTCCTTCTTAAGGAGATGCAGATAACCATGTGTTTTCTCTACAAAATTGCACATGAAACGACGGAGAAAGTTTTCCTTCCCTTGAAAACTTTGGAGTTCTAAAAGGTTGGTTGGGGCTAGTAGAGCTAAAATGGTGGCAATTTTCAATGGATCTATCTGGATGCCATCCTTAAAGACCACAAAACCTAATAGGAATCCCATATCAATGTAGAAAACACATTTATGAGGATTGAGCCATATATTATAATGACAACATCTCAATAAAATGTCTCTAAGATGACCAGGGTGGTCCTCCCGTCGCTGTGAATGAGCAGGGAGGTTGTCAAGGTACGGTTCAACAATATATTTTATATCATGAAACGCATAGGACATAGCACGCTAGAAAGTGGCTCTAGCATTTTTTAAGCCAAATGGTAACTTCCTATATGCAAACGTTCCCCATGGGCAAATGAATGTCATCGTGTGCTGATCGGTGGGTAAAATCTCTATCTGATTATAACTAGAAAAGCCATCCATGAATGAGAAGATGACACTTCCAGCACAGTTGTCGATAATCTGATCGATATGCAGAGTAGGAAAGTTGTCTTTGGGGAAAGCTTTGTTCAAATCTCTAAAATTGATACAGACTCTAATGGTGCCCTATTTTTTATTGAAAGGGACGACGTTCGATACCCATTCCGTCAAGGGTATGGGATAAATAAACCCAGCTTTGAGAAGTTTCTCTATTTCAACTTTAATAGCTGTGGCCTTCCGTGGATGGACTTGTCTTAGTTTTTTCCTGACAGGTTTAGTAGTGGGATAGGTTTTTATTTCATGGACCACAATGGATGGGTCTATCCCCGACATTTCTTCATAAGACTAGGAAAAAATATCACGGAATTCTTTGAAAAGTGCCTTGTATGCTTTAGATTCTTTTGCCGAGCAGTTCTTCTCAACATGAACATGCTCAATGGTACCAGGCTTGGCTGATATGTCAATCGGATTTGTTTGAGTAATGTTGCATAGGTTTCCTTCAAAATATGTGTTTTGCAACAATATAGGACTTTGAGGTGTGTTGACAATATCAGTGGAAGACAGGGATGCAAAGTCATGGTCTACCGAACTGGTGTTGGGGAGGAATGAGGATCTATGATGGTGATCCTCCCAGATAGGCTCATTCATATTCACAATCTCCATAATGGACTTGTCATAAGGAAAAGTCTCAGAGAGATAATCTAGAATAGGAAGAGATGGTTCTAACCAGTAGGGTAGGTGGTAAGGGTCCGAAGCCACCAGATGAAGTTCATCGGTGTGGTCATTGAAAAGGTTTTGAATGATGTTGTACATTTCTTCATGCGCACTCAACGAGGTGGACTAAAAAAAAAATTCCCTTTGCATCATAATCAAATGATGCAATCATATTTACTATTGTTGTGTTTGTGTTATGAGGAGTGGACAGAAAAATCCCCATAAGGTACAAATCCTTCAACATGCCTACCCTAATTGACTCGTGAGGAGGGGACTGGCCTAAAATAGGGATGTTATTAGCTATAGAGGTAGTAACATCCAGCGTACATAAATCGAGTTGGTCAATGGTGACAATTCTCCCTAGATGTGGAAATTAGACAGTTCGAAATACCGTCGAAGCGACAGTAGTCATGGCGTAAAACCAATTTCTTCCTAGAAGGAGGTTGTAATCTAATGGGGCATCTACTACTTCTACTTGAATAGAAATAGTTTTTCCCCCAAGATCAATTGCAAGGGCTGATATGAGACCATGGGGCTAGAAACCTCATCCATCAAAGGATTTTAGAGTCGTAGGTGATGTTACAAGCTCGAGAGAGCCAATAGCTTTCCAACAAGACAGGAACAAAACCGAAGTTGAAGCTCCTTCGTCTAAGACAGTTCTAAAGACCTTCTTTCCAACTACTTTCATGATGATTTGGAAAGCGAGTTTGTGAGGTATTCTAGACTTATATTTCTCAACATTGAAATGAATCAAATTAGTATTGTCTAGTTCTAAAGCTTCTAACGTAGTTAACAAGTTTTTGCGTTGTGCAGGACAACTTTGGAGTACTTCCAAGGTAGACATTGCACAAGGTTCCTGAGCGAGATCTTCAACTACATTATAAAATTGAGCAGCTCAAGCATTAGGGTTAAAAAAAACCTTCCTAAGAGTACTCTTGGGTCGACGCAAAACCATGTCGAGAGTATGCTTCTTGATGGTTAGGGGAACAGTAGACGAGGATTCGGGAGAACCAGTAGAGGGAGCTTTTCCTGAAGAAGAATTATCTTCTTTCTTGTCGATGGGTTTGTCGTAACTCTAACTTTGAGTTTGCAAACTAATACTATCCGAGGACATCATGTGGATTTCCTCTGAAGAACTAGAGTTTCCCTGATTAGACATGTGGTCTATCAGTATTTGTTGAGAGGGAAAAGGATCCATGAGAAATGCGGGTGCGGGATTTGTTTTCAAAAATTGGGTGATTTTGTCCCGACGAGGACACTCTTTTGTGAAATGGTCACCTCTGCATAGCAGACATGGATATTTTTCTTTTTTTTTCCCTTTATCATTATCGTTGGTGGCTGGTTTTGGATTCTCCTATTGGTTTCTAGGTTTTTTGTTTTTAGCTTTACCTTTCTTTTTATTATTGTCAGGCGTTTGAATACTCTGAATAGAATTGACCTTAGTGGAAACCTTGGGAGTCGAAGGAGTAGGAGTGGCAGTCTAGGGTTGCTTGGCAGGTCTTGCTGCTAATGAGGACTTGATTGAACCAACAATCCCATCAATAGGGACTTCTGCTAGTGGCTTTGCGGGATTGGTGCTTGGGCGAGGAGCTTGAGGGATCAAGTCATACAAATTTCCAGACTAGGAATAGACCAAGTCCATATATTGGGCTCGACTAATGGCTTGCTCTTCAGTAACGGCACTTCCCATAACCACATCTCAGGAAATCGAGGGAAACAAAGATTTAGTAAACCAATCAGCTGTTAGGATATTTAGACACTTATGAGTTAGTTAAGATCAACTTGTGTAATATTTATGTTAGGTAAAAGTGTGTTTCTTTAGTATGCATTAGTATGCATTTGTAAATATTCTAATCTGATGGTCACGATATGTTCTAGACATAGAGTGATCCGATGTTTCAACTTCTCTTAGATCACACCTACCATTGATCTATGGCTTAACACACGATTGGTCTATGATCTCTATTTAAAGAGCATAGAGGGTCCTTGGCTAGTTGATCGATTATGAGAAGCTCATGTAACTTTCTTTCTTTTGCATAATAAATTGCTCCAAGTAGCTATTTGGCTGGGGTCGTGGACTGTTTCCCTCTCGAGGGTTTTAACCACGTGACAAACATCGATGTGTTGATCTATGATCTGTTTGTGTGAAGTGGTATCTGAAGGTGTTTGGTTTTTTGGGAGTACCCTGTGTACCCGAACATCGTATCAGAGTTTTTATGAAGAGCCGCTTTCATTTTTTATCAAGATCTGGAACCGGTGTTGCTGAAACTTTGAAAGGGTTTCTGGTTCTGGATTTTCTATGCATTTATGGCCTATGAGAGCTGTTCCATTGCGTTTGGAGCGCCATTTTCAATGGGAAATAGTTTTCATTTCACCGAAAACCGTTTCTGTTTGCTCCAGAAACACCCATTTTGGCAAATCTGAAGGTAGAATGTTACAGTGACGGATTTGTTTTTTTTAAATCTATCATATTTTATCAGTTTATTATTATATATTTTATGTTTTAGTCTCGAACTGTTGTTTTTCCTGACTATGTATGCTCTTTTCATTGCACCTTACACGATCGCGGTGAATCAGAAACAGTAAGGGAAAGTTTTTTTCTTGTCTTCTCGGCTACGTATGCTCTTTGCCGTGCACCTTGTGCAATCACGGCAAATCAGAAACAGCGAGAAAACTTGAAAACGTAGACTTTTCGGGTAAGCTAACCAAGATCTAACCCCATTGTGTGGAAATTTTTTTTTTGTTTTTGTGTTTCGTTTTTTTTTTGTATGATTTGCAGGAAAAGAAAGCAAGCACGGAAAACGAGAGAGAAGAGTTTTTTTTTTTTTTTTAAACCCTTCCTCTTTTCATACTTTTACGTACATTTTAAACTTAGCTCACTTGGTCCAAATTTGCTTTACACCTTGATAAGTCTTGAGTTCAAGTCTTATCAAGCTACTTTTTAGTGTATGCAATTTCTATTTTCAAGTTACTTTATTGTAAAAGTGAATCTCACATAAATAAAATAAAATAAAAGTGAGTCACTTAAGTCTTTTGATTTATTGCCGCACTATTTAAAAGTCACATTATTGTAAAAGTGAACATCACTTATTCTACAAAAGTGATTCACTTCAAAGCAACTTTATTGTAAAAGTGATTGTCAAAGGTTGATTTTGGGAAGAGGGGGCTCCTTTTTTTGGTTGGTCAATTTAATATCTGCCACGTCACTATTGGGGACATCTTCAACATTTTCTTTGATCAAGCATAACTTCATCATCTAGAATCCATTTTAAGTGCCTTTTTTTAAAACTGCATATTTTTTCGTGCTCTTTGCATACATACAGTTAGTTTATGTTCTTTCGGCCATTATTTTACAGTATGGCTGCCCCTTGTGATATTATACTTACTAGTTCTAACTATTTCTCATGGAAATCTCGTATGGAAGATGTTCTACGAAGTAGGGGACTTTTCAGAATAACCTGAGGGAAAGAAACAAAACCCACTAATAATGATAAGAAAATTAAATGGGCAAATAGATGTGATGAAGCTCATGGATTGATTGGGATGGCAATCTCTATTGATTTGCGATTCCACATATCTGACATTGATGAACCTGATAAAGATTGGGAAAAGTTGGAATCTGTGTTTGGTAAACACAATGAAATTCAGGGTCATCAACTCGAGAATGAGTTGATTTCCTTGAATCCAAATGATTTTTCATGCATTCAAGACTATTTATCTAAGTATAAAACTCTTAGACTCTTATGTGCAGAATGCAAGATTAAGAAAGAAGACAAACAATGTATTTATCATATTCTTTCCAAACTTGGACCTGCATATTATGTTTTTGTATCTACATTCTACTCCATGAAAGAATCATTGACTGTAGCTAGCTATCAATATCATAGCCTTAAATCCTTTTGTGATTCCTTAATTAGAGAGCAAGATAAGCTCATTCATCTTGGAATAATTAACAATGCAGATACATCTGGGAAAGCCTTATTGTCCCAACAGAAAGAAAAGTCCAAGCCTCCCAAGAAACAGAATTTTCGCAATAATAAGCAAAACAACAAGAGTCCCAAACTCTCTCAGTCGGCTACTTCTTTAAAAAATGACAAAGGATCCAAGCAAAAAGGAAAGAAGACTGAGTGTCATTGTAATTTTTGTGGGAAAGATAATCATGATGAATCTAAATGTTTTAAGAAGATGGCAGCCTTGGAAGCAACAATGAAGAAGCACCACATCAGCCTAGATTCGTCTTCAGAATCTAACTTTCATGGAAATGCACTTTGTGCTTCTGGTTACTCTTATACTGCATCTTCTTCTTCTACTTCAAATGAATGGCTCATTGATTCTGGAGCATCTTATCATATGGTTAAGGATCAAGCCATATTTTCTACTATGCATGAATGTAACACCAAACAAATATTTGTTGGTGATGATAGATCTCTAAGTGGTGTAGGATCTAGAACAATTCCAGTAGAAAATGGTCATTTCAGTGATGTACTATGTGTTCCAAAAATTTCCTGCAATTTGTTATCAGTCTATGAAATCACTCATTTAGGTGAAGGTAAAACTGTGACTTTTACACCTCACCAAGTTGTAATCAAGGATTTTAAAAATCCTCAAAATGTCCTTGCTACTGGAACTGTTGATGATATTACCAGGTTGTACAAATTTAACAACTTTGGGTCATCACCTTTTCCTTCAGTTTTTGTTGCTTGTAGTGATAACTTGAGCAAACTTTGGCATGAGTGATTTGGTCACTTAAATTATCGCTCATTGCAACAACTATGTAAAGAGAATATGGTGACTGGTCTTCCGCTGGTATCTTGCAAGGATCGTGTTTGTTCCGGTTGTGTACTTGGAAAACATCATTGGGATAGTTTGGACAAACGTGCCTCTTGGCACGCCTCGGTTCCCTTGGAGCTTGTGCATAGTGACTTGTGTGGCCCTCTTCCATTTGCTTCCTTTTCTGGTTTCAAATATTTCTTAACTTTCATTGATGACTACTCCAGACGCACTTGGGTTTACTTCCTAAAACTTGAGAGCAAAGTATTTAACATGTTCTTAGCCTACAAGGCTCTTGTTGAAAAACAATATGGTCATCAAATTATTAAGTTAAGATCTGACAATGGAGGAGAATATGTTAACAACAAGTTCACTACTTTTTGCACTGAACAAGGAATCCAACAACAGCACACTGTTCCATATACACCACAACAAAATGGTGTAGCTGAAAGGAAGAACCGCACTTCAAAAGAAATGGCAAATTGTATGATCCAATCTAAGGGACTAAGTCTTCAATATTGGGCTAAGGCCATAAATTGTGCAAATTACATAGTTAATCGCACACCCATTAAAGTTTTACAGGGTATAACACCGGAAGAAGCATGGAGTAAAATTAAACCAGATGTAAGTCACTTTCGTGTGTTTGGTTGTGAAGCATGGGCTCACATTCCGGATGAAAAATGAAAAGCATTACAGCCTAAAAGTGAAAAGTGCATATTTTTTGGATATTCTGAAGATGTAAAAGGTTATAAACTTCTTCAGCCACATTCTCATGATATAATCATTAGAAGAGATGTTAAATTTGATGAAAATCTCGTGGCCTGTGAGCCTAACTTGGCGGGTGTGCCATCTTTGGCCTGCGAGCCTGATTCACCAATTGTGCCTTCTTCTTCTTCTTCTTCCAGCTTCCTTAACAGGTTTCAAACTCCAGTTTCTGATGATGATAGTGAGGATGAAAATCCACCTCCTCCTGCTCATGTTCCTCCAATTGCACCAGCACCAATACTTCCTCGATGGGTCCGTTCAACATGTGAAGCAACTAGTGATCTTTTCGGTGATCCTAGAGATCAACATCGAACATGTTCTCAGTTTAAGCGAGCCTCTTCTCTTTTGGCTCAAGTTTTCAAGAATCATGATCTAGAAACTTTTGCAGAAGCTTTAGGAAATCCAAATTGGGATGCAACTATGGATGAAGAATATCGTTCCTTAATGGCGAACGATACTTGGGATCTTGTTCCTCTTCCAAAAGGAAGAAAACTTGTCAGATGTAAATGGGTCTACAGAACTAAGTATGCATCAGATGGAAGTGTTGAAAGACTTAAGGCAAGGTTAGTTGCCAAAGGTTTTTCCCAAGTTGAAGGGATTGACTACAATGAAACCTTTGCCCCTGTAGCAAAAATGAACTCCATCCGCCTTGTTCTTTCCCTTACAACTGTACATAACTAGAAAGTCCATCAAATGGATGTCAAGTCTGCCTTCTTCTTTATGTTGATGATCTTATCCTTACTGGTAGGGACCCTAACCTTATAACCCATGTGAAATCCAGTCTTAAGCAAAATTTTGAAATGTCAGACTTAGGACATTTGCATTATTTTCTTGGTCTCCAAGTCTTGCAAACCAAAGAAGGAATCTTTCTTTCCCAATCTAAGTATGCTTATGACCTTCTTCGTCGCTTCCACATGGAAGATTGTAAACCAGCCCCTTCTCCCTTCCAGTTTGGAGTCAAACTTTCTGCCACTTGTACTTCCCCTGAAGTAGATTCCACCTTGTATTGTCAGCTTGTTGGTAGTCTTTTATACTTGACTCATTCTTGTCCTGACCTTTCCTTTTCCATTGGTCGTGTTTCCCGTTATATGCAAACTCCTCATGAAAGTCACTGGAAAGCAGCAAAAAGAATACATCGATATATTCGAGGTACAATTTAGTTTGGGATTCATTACAGTACAGGGGGGGAACCTTTGTTGGTTGGTTTCATTGATTCAGATTGGGCTGGTGATCCTGATGATCGAAAGTCTACTATAGGTTATGTTTTCAGTCTAGGATCTAGACCTGTCACTTGGGCTTGTAAAAAACAACAAGCTCTTGCTCTTTCTTCAGCAGAAGCAGAATATCAAGCTGTAGTTAATGCTAGTCAGGGAGCTTTATGGCTTCGACATATCCTTTCAGATTTTGGATTCGAGCAGTAGCAGCCTACTCCACTTTAGTGTGACAGTCAAAGTGCCATCAAACTTGCCAAATATCCAGTTCTACATCAACGCAGCAAACACATTGAGCTACACATGCACTTCATCAGAAATCTTGTTCATGATCATGTTATTGAAGTGCTCTATTGCCCTACAGATGATCAAGTTGCAGACATATTCACCAAGTCTCTTACAGAAGCAAAGTTTTCTAAACTTTGGTCTATGTTAGGAGTTCAGGAATGTGTCCTTAAGGGGGGATAGGCTCTAATGCCTCCTTCCTTCTCCTAATAGTGTCAATTTTGTAAATCCTTCAATCCTATCCCAAGTTGTTCTTAAGGGGGGATGTTAGGATATTTATACACTTAGGAGTTAGTTAAGATCAACTTGTGTAATATATCCATTAGGTAAAAGTGTGTTTCTTTAGTATGCATTAGTATGCATTTGTAAATATTCTAATATGATGGTCATGATATGTTCTAGACATAGAGTGATCCGACGGTTCAACTTTTCTTAGATCATACCTACAATTGATCTGTGGCTTAACACCCGATTGGTTTATGATCTCTATTTAAAGAGCATAGAGGGTCCTTGGCTAGTTGATCGATTATGAGAAGCTCATGTAACTTTCTTTATTTTGCATAATAAATTGCTCCAAGTATCTATTTGGATAGGGCCCTGGACTGTTCCCCTCTCGAGAGTTTTAACCACGTGACAAACATCGGTGTGTTGATCTGTGATCTGTTTGTGTGAAGCAGTATTTGAAGGTGTTTGGTTTTTTGGGAGTACCCTGTGTACCCGAACATCAACTAATAACTGATCTGAAATAGGAGCCTTAATAAGTCTTCTCCGCCTTCTCCACTCATGGATATGATCGGATATGTGGGTGGAGGTGTTCTATCACAAATAATTTAAGAGATCAGTGCATGTTTCATAACGGATAGGAAGTTGAAAGTGCGTAAGAAATACAGTTGCCATTGAGCCAAAATCCACAAATGAATGTTGCGGAAGTTCAATGTACCATTTCGCGGCTATACCGGTCAAAGTTCGCTGAAAGAGTCTTAAACGAACTGAATCATCCATAAGGGAGTTTGAAGAACACCACAAATTGAATGTCATGACATGGTTTTTTGGATTGTCTCCCTACTTCCCATTGAAATTTGGAATGTCCTATGGTAGCTTTACCGGAATGGGAGGCCACGAGGGGTTATGTTGAATGGGGTCATTAATCAACTTGGACAAATCAGGCAAGTCCAAAGTTGCTAAGAAAGTTAACTGAAAATTAGGTTGCACATACTGGTAATATTGATATGGCATATAAGTACCAGTAGGACCATAAGTAGACTGATAGACAGGTTGTTGTGATGAATAAATACCGAAAGATCTACCCACAGGGGGTTGATTTTCGGGATTAGGACCGTTGGGACCGTCGGGACCTCTGAGACCACCAGGACCATTAGGACCACCAGGACCACTTGGACCACCAGGAGGCAGACCAATAGACCCTCTAGGACCCCTGGGAGGTAAACCTACAGAGCCACCGAAACCACTAGGAGAAGGTCCACCAGACCCTCCAGGACCATTAGGAGGGAAGCCACTAGGCCCCCCAAGACCACCAGGACCATTAGTACTATAAGGAGGAAAGCCACCAGGCCCTCTAGGACCATTAGGCCCCCCAAGGGGAGGACCTCCATAAGGTGGTCCTCCAGCACCCCCCGCAGTATGCATAGGTATCTCCCCCATAGCTTGCATGTAGGACCAGTTAGGTTGCCCCCATGGCGTAAAATTATTACTAGGATATGGAATTTCAGCATAAGGCATTCCTGTAGGGTTGGGTGGATACATAATGTTTCCTACACGTACTTGATTTTATGTGTAACCATACCCCCAAGAGGTTTGATTGGTTACAGGTTGTGCCCCCAAGGGCTGACCTGAACTAGATGGGGTGTTAACCACATTTGTGTGGGTAGGAGGGACATAAACTGTAGAGTTCTCTATACTAGATGTTTTCCCTTGACTAGGTACAATTTCGGTGACAGATAACGTAGGTCATGCTGAGGGCTGCCCCTCGACACTAGAAGGTAGTGATGAAACAGGAATTGAATGTTGAGCCCCATGTGCGGAAGACCTGGGAGGATTGGGAACAGACATAATATGGGAGGCGGTGGGGTTGGAAGTTTGACCTGGATTATGTGGAGTCACTATGTGATCTAGAGTCGGTTCAATGGGTCTCATAGGATCGAAAAGTGAATGATATCCCACAGGAATAGCTACAGAACGTGATGGTGGTGTTCCCAATATGTATTTTCTTTTCAATCTCTTGTGCATGGAGAATAGCTGCCTGGTATTGTCTGTGTTCTTCTTCATTTGGTGAAACTTCTTCAGAAAAGTTTAAATGGGTGCCAAATGAGGCAATGGCTTGTCTTATAGAGGTGTCTCAAAATGGAGCATTGGGACCATAATTTGGACGGGTAGTATCATCAACATGACCTTCTGTGGGAGAATGGAACGAAGTATTACCCCGAGAAAGTTGTTAGACCAAGGGAGGCAAGTGTGAAGGATATGGTCCTCCACTTTCTGCAACCACATTCTCTCCCACTTGGGAGTTGGTAGCAGCTCCTTAGTCGATAGCTTCCATAGGATTTTCTCCTAAAACAAGAATAAAATCAGGTGGCAAGCCCCGTAATCTTCTGGATTGTCTTATCTTAGCTAGTTTGTACAGTTCCTATCTAACCTAGGGTCTCAAAACTAGAAAACACACCAAAAAATTTCCCTAGTCAAGCTATAGAACAAACAAGCAAACTTAAATGACAGGAGGAGTTCAGATAGTCAGGTCTCTCACCAACATTGTCAAGAAGGTGCCACTCGCAATATACCTCAAGGGTATGTGCATAGTAATCTCCCCAAATGTTTTTTTCGGTCTATGGCTCCAAGCAAGATGGTCAAAGGGCTTTTCTCAGATAGATAAGGTATCCTAGTGGGGTCTCCTGATATACGCAAGTTACATGGGAGCTCAAATTGGTAGAAGTGTTGTCTAATGCATAATTGTCCACAAGGGGCCTTCTAATATACAATCGAGTACGTAAAGTACTGTTGTAATCTCACAGATCACATAAGGTTACCGGCTAGTCCTTTTCCTCCGCTGTCTCCAGTAGTCTTTTCATCTGTGGGCAGATGATGTCGACTTTTTCCAGGTTTGGAATGGCTTGTTGCAGCCATTGATGTGCTTCTCGCTTGAGCTTCTGCAATTTAGCTATTTAAAGCACTATTTGATCTTCAATTGTGCATCTGAGTGCTTTGTCAGTGCTTTTCCTTTTCTCAAGCGCTTCTATCTCCTATCAGGTCTACCTAGTTTGCTGATAGACTCGCCCGTAGTAAGCAGGCCAGTCTTGCAGTACTTCTTCTGTAATGACATACTCCTCCATGTGATCTTGCAACACCTTGTATGCTTCTGCAAAGGCTGTGTGCTGCTCCATCAATAGTCAGATGGTTTCTTCTTTCTGCTCCTCTTTTGTGTCTTGAATTTGTGCCTGCAGCGTCGACACCACGCTCTCAAAGAGCTGATAAGTTTTTTCTAGTGGTTTGTTGATGTCAACCTCTGCTGGTCCTAGTATCACCGTTTGTACAAGGATTCTGCATTTGTTGAGAAACTCGACTTGTTCGTTTTCATTGTTTTCAAGCTCCTTACGTCTCTGCTAGCTCCTTGTCTTTGCTTCAATTGCCAGTGTTTCTAGGAGTTGTCCTAGCTCTGCATCTTTCAACTTGGTTGCATCGACTGCAATGGTTGACCCAAGTTGATTGATGTGGACCATTGTTGTCTGTTCATGATGGTCCTTCTTATTTTTCTCCTTCTTCTTATGCTTCTGTGTTTCTGCTTGTTTCGACACCTGTGTACCTGCAAGAGTCAGGTCTGGATTTTCTGTTTATGGGACAGCAGTGATGGATGGTATTTCTGGTTGGGGTGGTGGGATGACTACTGCATCTGGTTGTGCCTCTGGTTGGTTGGATGCAGAGGGTCCAGAAGTGGATGCGGTTGTCGCTAATTGTTGCAGTGGAGGTGGTTATGGTGCAGCTTTTTGAATTAAGGGTTCTGAGTCGGGAGGTGGTGGTGATGGGGTTGGTGAATGGTTGTGTGTGATTGGGTTGGTGGAAGTGTGGTCGAGTGGTGGATTGTCGATCTGAGGGAGCGAATCCAGGTCAGAGAACATTTGGTTGAATTCTCAATAGGTCAAACATCAGCTTTTATGTCGATCTTCATTTCTCCCATTTCATGTACTAAACCTTTAAGATCCTTATAGTCTCTAGAAAATACATCTTGAAATTATTTCAGTAGATTTGTGATCTCTGTTGTTTGTGCTTCTGACCAGTAGTCTCCAATTTTTTCTATTTTTGGTCAATCATCATTTGATATGTCGACTTCTCTAGTTTTAATTTTAGCATCTAGTCATTCCGGTGCTTTGGCTTCATTGATTGGTCGACTTCCTTCCTTAAACTGTGAGAATGTGGCAGGGAAGTCTACTGCAGTCATTCGGTCATTATCCTCCTTGTCGGTTGTTTCAACTTTGAGTACTGTGTGAATAGGTTTGGTCATTTCGACATGGTTTGATTTCCATCTAAAGCTTTTCCCTTCTGTGTTTTCATTTTTTAACTGTAGTCTCGTCGATTGTGGTATTGTCCCGATTTGTATATTGTTACAGTCCATTGTCTATCGATTATCTTTCAAGGGTTTGTTTTCTGTCGGCTATATAAATTATGTAATCTGTTTTGTTGTTTCAACCAAATTCTCATCTTGTGGTATAAAGTTGAAATCTTTTATAAAATTTTCTCTGAGTTCATGCTAGAGGAATGTTTCGCCTCGGGCTTCTTCCATCTTGTACCATTTGTTTGGTAAGTCAGAGAGGGTTGATGGGAACAGGTGTGGCCATGCACGTTCATCTTTGTACCCAAGTCATTTCCATTCTTTTTCACACGTCCTTATATGGTCTTCTGGATTCTTTCCTTGAATGAATATAGATATTTGGGCTTGATTAGTTATTTTTTTCCCTCCAAATATTTCTATGAATAAAGTTGAAGTTCTTGTCCATGTCTACAGTCTTGATTGATGTGTATCCCACCATCTTGCAACTTGGCCTGTAAAAGTATCCACTAGGCTTTGAAGTCAACCATGTTCACCGATGTTTTTGGATACTTGTTCTATATGCATGACTGGTGATTCTCTTTCCTTATATCTTGGTATTTGTGTAGTGTTTACATATGTTGGTTTTAGAATAGAGTATTCCCTAATTTTCTTTACAAATATTTTTGGGACAATGGATACTATGAAGCACTCTTGGGTGGGATTTTTCTATATTTTCTGAATAGTACAGCACCCTCTTGCTTGCGTTTCGTAATTCTCGACTTCCCAATCATATAATTCTGCATCTAAATTATATCCTACTAAGTCTTGATTGCCTAAATGAAGTTCTCCATAGATATTAAGTTCTATATAATCTTCATTGTTTTGTATCTGATAGAGTTGTCGGATTTCAACTTCTTCATCGATAGTTTCAGTCCAAGGTTCTCCTTGGGATGGATGAATAAGTACTATGCATTTTTGTCTGTTCCCTTTTAATTTGATTCTTTCTTTGTCCAAGGATATCGAGGGTTTCATTTTTCTCCCCCAAGGTCAACCTACTAACGCTGGGAAGGAACTGGATCCTTCCTTAGGTTTAATAATTTCGAAGTTGAATTTAGTCGATATAGCTTTTATCGTTGTGTCGACATTTTTCCAGACTCCAATAGGTTCAATTAGGCCTTGGTCTGCCAGTTTTAGGTATATGCCTGATTCATATAATCGAGGTCTGCCTAACTATTCCCATGTGTCTCGAGTCATAATATTTACCTGTGATCCGAAATCAAGGACAACTTGTTGAACATGGTATCCTTCAATTTCCGAGTCGACAAGTGGGTCGACATCACTTTTATCTTTTTGGTTTAAGCTTTCTTTGTTTCTTTTTCGGTGTTTTTGTTGTGTTTTATTTTATACAGTAAGTCGATGAATTGTGATATTGTTTTATCTTTTTGTACCAACTGTATTAGCTCTTTCACTATGTCCTGTTGATTATCATCTTCTTCTTCTTGTCAAGCAAATTCTCTAAATATATTTGTTGCATATTTATATATTTGTTTTTCTTTAACTAGGTTGGGATAAACATTTTTTTCTTTTATCTTGCTTATTTGGGGGTTATCACTCCTAGTTTTCATCCCTTGTCAGGTTACGATATGTAAATTCTTTGTATTGATAATATCATGTTTTTGCACACACGACAAGACATTAACATTTTTCTTTTAATTTTTATTTTCAAGCATAATAGGGTAATCCTCTAATGAGTGATCCCCTACACCACAATTAGTACAGAATTTTAGGTCAGTCCTATCCTTGAATGGACAGTCTGCATGTCGGTGTCCCTCCTTATAACATGTGAAACATTGGATGGGCCGACGTGGTCGATTGTATCGATTCCCAGAGAATTGACCTTGACCTCCATAGCCTCCACCTCAATTGTCATATCGGTGCTCGTAGCTTTGACCTTCGTATCTTTGATTGTTTTGATCATTTGGCACATTGTTTTGCTCATTATTCTATGCAACTGGATTGATCTGATAGACTGCATGATAATTCTGTTGATTCTTAAGATTCAAATGGTAGTCGACAATGTTATGATTTTTAGTTTCACAGATTGCACACCATGATTATTTTCCATTATTCATATTGAATGGGCAATCTTTTGTCGAGTGGTCTCCATGCTCTTGGAAAATGTGGCAAAAACATTTTGTCTGCACAAATCATATGTCCTATCGGCTGATGTCCTGTTGACAGTTGTCTTTTGAATGTCCATCCGTCGAGCACTTCATGCACCAGATATCCTAACTTTTGAGGTTTAATTCTTTTAATGACTTATGTATGATCTCAAGCTATTCTTCTAGTCTATGATCGGTGGAGTATGATGGTATGTCCTCATCCATTTCTACTTGGAGAGATTTTGTAAGCGCATCTTCGTAAGTCTTGAATGTCTCCAGACTTATGTGTTGGCGAATTTTCTGTGATAAACCTGCAAGAAACCACTGGATTAATAATTGTTCATCAATAACATAGTCCAATTGGATAAGAAGGTCTTTCCATCATTTATCGTAATCGTGGGTAGTTTCTCCTGGCTTCTGCGATGTTGTCTTTAGCTTCTTTGCTACCAGATGTTTTGCATTTGGAGTTTTAAAAAATGATAGGAATTGCGCTTTGACTTCGGCTTTGGTTGCTTGGGGGGTTCTTTCAGAAAAGGTCATGTACCAAGTTAATTCCCTTTTCCTCAAGGCACCAGCGAACTACGCCATCTGTCTGTCTTCATTCGTAACTTGGTTAGCCTCCCAAGTTGACTCACAGATGAACCAGTGTCATCTGGGGTCCTCATCACCCTCATATAGAGGAATGTGTGTTGACCCATGACCCATGTCAAAATCACTATCACTGTCTTCTTCAGGAGGTGGCAGTGGTGGAGGTGGTGGTGGGAGCAGTGGGGTTATTTGCTTATTCCTATATGTGGAACTATTGTCGATGAAACTCTCATTTTCGTCGGTTGTTTTAGTTGTCATTTCTTCTTCGAACAGCAGTTGATTATTGTCGACTTCTTCTATCGATGTCCAACTACAATTGTTCGTCCATAGTTCTGAATGTTTCGTGTTCTCCAAAGCTGTATTTGGCAGGGGGGTGCTCCTTCATGTGTCGGGCAAAGTAAGTGGATACTTCGTTTGGAGGGTATCGCTCGAAGTGAAACCCAATTCCCTCTTCTGGTCGATGGATAATTAGATGTCTACCAATGTATGTCTCATCATCTAGTCGACTCCATATACCAAAGTCACCAGCTCCTAGTCTGAGGTCCTCTTTAACAATGGCTTGTATCCGGGTACTTGGATTCGTCGGAGATAGAGGTTTTACCTCCTGAGGAACTTCTAATTGGAGAGCTTCTCACTGCTCTATCCACAATTCTTCTTCCATAGGGGACCCCTCTTCTTCCATGCCTTCTTCTTGTCGGTCATGACCCGACTCCGGTGAATCTCTTTCTTGGTCAGTCACCCTAGTACTCATTCCTCTCTGCAGCGCTACAGCTCTTTCTCTTCTTTCTTCCCTTCTTTGTAGCCTCTTCTCCCTCTCTATTTTCTGGAAGTCCGTCATACCTTTGTGTGACACTGTCCTCTCGATTTCCTTTTTAGGCTGACTTCTCATTGCTGGTGATTAGTATCTTCCTTAGTCAACTAGAATCCACTCCACTTTATCCCAACATATGACCAGCTACCCCCCCATAACCTACCCGATGCTTTAGAAATCCTGGATAGTTCTTTCTACTTGATTAGGAAGTATTCCCACTCCCTTTCGGCAATGAATTTTTCCCACCTCTTTTGTTTTTCCGCCCAGTTAGGCTTTAATGGCGGTCCGTGAAGTGATGGACGAGGTTCGACAATGTGACCCACTCCTTTCTCGATCAGGAACTTAAACAGCAAGGTCGGTAAGGAACACAAAAATTTCTCGGTGAGGTCTATGTAGAATTTCTTTTTGATGGTTTCCACTGAAGTCCTTTCTGCTACTGTTTTCTCCTGATAGAATTCGTTGGTGATCTTTTCAAACCACTCTAACAAGTTTGTTCTTCCCCCTCGAATCAGTTTTTCTAATAACTGTGTATCTTTATTTCCTTTTGGCTTTTTCATCCAGGAGTTTCTTTAGCAGCTGGGGCATTGATTCTACAAACTTCTCATGTGTCTTCGTAAAGAATATTTCCTTTTCTTGTGCGGTCGTTAATCTGTTTCTCCGTGCATAATTCTGCAAATAATTTGCTACTTTACGCTCCCACCAGTCCTTAATCTCCTGTTCTGATATCATCTGCTTGCATACATCTCAGACATGTACTACCGGCAATGGAACCAATGTTGTAATCTCATAAATCACATAAGGTTACCAATAATACATACTAAAACATACATACATCACAGAGACAAGAGATAAGAACAAGTAGATAGAATAACAGATTATATTAACATGAGAGGGTCCATACAATATAGAGAACTGAACCGAGTTCTCATCTGGCTCAACAGCCTAATATATATGAATTACAAACAGTTACAAATAACTACCTGTCGGTTCACTCAACCGACACGATCTTAGGTGGCCGACCTAATCTCTAACTAGTCGGCTATCGTTCAAGTCGGCTTACTGACTTGCTCCTCCAACAAGTACCTTTCTATATACCTCAAGGGTATGTGAAAGGCCATTTGATATACCGACGGTACGTGGAAGATCCGTGCAAGTCACGGAATGTAACTCGGATGAGTAACGACAACTCCTATGCTTAACAACACCCGAACACATCTCTAACCTATCACTCAAATTGCTATGTAAATGTTAACCTATAAATACCGTTAATTTTAAAGTGGATGGTTAGGTGAATGCATGAAATTTTGACAAAAAAAGTAAAACCATGCAGTATGCATATGCAAATATTTCACTTTACCGTTCGTGGTATGCCTACCTACAAGAGGGAAAGAGAGTATTTTATTTTCGTTTTAAAACCAAAAATTTGCAAACAACTATCTTGAACAAATCAAAATCAAAGACAAGCAACACATTCAAAACTTATTTTTCTTTTCTGAAATCAATCAAAAGGGGAAGAGTCTCTTTTCCTAAAAGAAAAACAAGAAGCACTCTACATGCATATGCACTCTATTTTCCGATTTTTCTTAAAACATAGATAGATCTAACTTAAAATTACACTCTTTTTTCTTTTGATGAGATAGTACAAGTACTAATGCAAAAAGAGACAAAAGAACACAGAGAACCTGAAATGTTGTGACGCTAATTAGAGATCCAATGTCTTATGCTCAATAATGATGATGACCTAATCTCAGTCAAAAAAAAATTCTTTTTGACAAGCAAAAAGAAGTCCTCTATGGAAACAAAAAATGAAATCAAGATGCTAATCAAATGGTTTTTCTTTCAATATTTATAACATAAATGAAAATAGAGCTCACTAAAACCTAAGCTTTCAAAAAATTCCTTTCACAATCACAACCAACAAGCATGAAAGGAAATGAATAATTAACAAGCCTAGTCTAGCTTTTGAATTCTTCAATCAACCCAATTTTTTACCACAGAATTTCCAACCATGAGCATTCCAATTCTAACACACAAGCCTGACAGTGCAGGGCTAAAAACAAACAAATTCAAAATTTTGCAAAAAATGATGAAAAACTAGTTCTAGAACAAGGCCTACCTGGCACCGCGCTGGAGGGGTCTTGATAAAGTGGTTATGGATGAGCACTGCTTCTAGATAAAGGGACTCAGGCGGTGGCACCGCTTGTTGCCAACAACACATGTGTGGTTCCCTGCGTATATCCAAAACACAGGAGAACGAGAAATCAAGTTAAAAGTTGATCAAATCAAGGTAAATATTGATGAATTGACAGTAAAAAAGAGCATATAAAGTCAAAATAGTTCAGATCTGAATAGATCTGAAAGTTTCAAACCAAAATTCACTGAGTCCGATGGCATATCTAACTGAAGAGAGTTGGATATGGAGCCTAAATTCGGAAAAGGGTTTAAGGACTGAGGAAAATCAAATCAATTGAGATTTGCTTTTTTCCCCAGTGGAGTCACCATATTTGTTATCAGGAATATTGCACCTTCTGCGGACAGAAGTTGTTCCTCTGGTCTGAATGGTTCAGATCCAGAACAAATGAGTGAATGACAAAGGATGAAGACCTTCCCTGAATATTGTAGACACCTGGAATACTGCTTCAATTGTGAACCTGTATACCTGCAAATAGATCAAACATGAAAACACATCAAAGCTACCAGAAAATCACCTGCTTATCCATGTTAGTGACTAAGGAATCTAACAACCTGTACATGTGAAATCAAAAAACAGTAATGTGGGACGGAAATCAGTTTTGCATTAAGAATGTATGGAGAATCTTACAACTGTTTCCTTAGTGTCGATATGCCCCTCCATGAGACAAACACTTCATCCCCATAAGCTCCAACTTTTTTCTCTATGATCTCCAATGATTTGGACTAGGTAGTCAATCCAACAGCATAAAAATACCTCTATAGTTCCCCCCCTCAACTATGGACATGAACTTGTATTTATAAGGCTCAATGGATATGAATAGTTGAGAGAATCATGGGTGACATGGCTCCAAGATCCTACCATGGAGTATCTCGAGCTCAAACTAACCCATAATGATAGGGATAAGGGAGGACAAGAGGCTCAATGATCTAGAAGCCTTGAGAAACTTCTCTTTTTCCCATTTTACCCAAGGTACCACTTTTCTTCCCTTATGACATAGTAGTTTATATGAGAACCACTTTTAGACCAAAGACCATAGGCGGTGGCACCGCTTCTTGAAAACAGGATACAGGCGGTGTTGAGCAAGGTACCGCTCATTGACCACAGGGAAAGCGCGGTGCTAGGTTTTTCCAAGTAGAATTGACAAACATAGCAATTTTCCACTCTAAGTGTTTGGATTAAGGGAAAACATGGAAGTTAAGGGTCTTATCACATGATGGTGACATGATTTAGGTATAACAACGCAAGGTATGTGGGAGCTCAAATCGGTAGTAGTGTTGTCTAATGCACAATCATTCACAAGGGGCCTTCCTATATACAATTGAGTACATGAAGTACCTTTCTATATACCTCAAGGGTATGTGAAAGGTTGTTCGATATATCGACGGTACGTGGAAGAACCGCGTGAGTCCCAGGATGTAGTGCGGACGAGTAACGACAGCTCCTATGCTTAACGATGCTCGAACATGTCTCTATCCTATCACTCAAATTTCTATGTAAATTTTAAGCCTATAACTACCGTTAATTTTAAAGTGGACAGTTAGGTGAATGCATGGAATTTTGACAGAAAAAGTAAAACCATGCAGATATGTAGATACAAATATTTCACTTTACCATTTGAGGTATGCCTACATATGGGAGGGAGAGAGAGTATTTTATTTCGTTTTGAAAACCAAAAATTCCCAAACAACTACTTTGAACAAATCAAATCCAAAGACAAGCAACACATTCCAAACTCATTTTCCTTTTTGAAAGCAATCAGATGGGTAAGAGTCTCTTTCCTAAAAGAAAAACAACAAGAACTCTACATGCATATGCAATCTATTTTTTCGATTTTTCTTTGAAACATAGATAGATCTAATTTAAAACTACACTATTTTTTCTTTTGATGAGATAGTACTAATGCAAGAGAGACAAAAGAGCAAAGGGAACCTGAAAACTTATGAGGCTAATCAGAGATCCAATGCCCTATGCTTAGTAAAAATAATGACCTAATCTCAACAACAAAAATTCTTTTTAAAAGCATAAAGAAGTCCTCCATGGAAAAAATAAAATTAAGATGATAATCAAGTGGTTTTTCTTTCAGTCTTTATAAACAAAATGAAAAGAGATCTAACTGAAACCTAAGCTTTCAACAATTCCTTTCAGAATCACAACCAACAAGCATGAAAGCAAATGAATAATCAATAATCCTAACCTAGCTTTTGAATACTTTCAATCAAACAAATTTTCACCACAAAATTTTCAACCATGAGCATTCAGATTCAAACAAACAAGCCTGACAATGCAAGGCTGAAAGCAAGCAAAACCCTACTTTTGCAAAAAATGAACAAAAATCAAGTTCTGGAACAAGGCCTACCTGGCACTGCGTTGGAGGGGTCTTTGACAGAGTGGTTATGGACGAGCACCGCTTCTGGATCACTGCACTCAGGCGGTGGCACCGCCTATTGCTAATAGGGTTCAGACGATGGCACCGCTTATTTCCTACAGCACATGTGCGGTTCCTTGAATAAATACAGAACACAAAGAGAATGAGATTTCAAGTTAAAACTTGCCTAGATCAAGATAAATACTGATGAATTGACAATAAAATAGAGCATATAAAGTCAAAGCAGTTCAGATCTAAACAGATATGAAAGATTCAAACAAAACTTCACTAAGTCAGATGGCATGTCTGACTGAAGAGAGTTACAGACTGGAGCATGGATTCGGACAAGTGTTTAAGGACTGAGGAAGATTAGATCAACTGAAATTTGATTTGTTCCCCAGTGGAGTCCCCAAATTTGTTGTCAGGAATATTGCACCTTTTGCGGATGGAAGTTGTTCCTCTGGTCTGAATGGTTCAGATCTAGAACAAATAAGTGAACGACAAAGGGTGAAAACCTTCCCTGAATGTTGTAAACACCTAGAATAATGCTTTGATGATGAACCTGTGTACCTGCAGAACAAGTCAAACAAACAAGAACATCAAAGCTACCAAAACATTATTTATACATCCATACTATTGACTAAGGAATCCAGTAACATATACATGCGAGATTAGTACAACAGATATGTGGGATGAAAATTAGTGTTGCATTAAGAAATCAATGAAGAAGCTTACAACCATTGCCTTAGTGTTGACAAAATCCTCCACAAGATAAACACCTCATCCCTGATAAATCCAACCTTGCTCTCTTGTGCTCTCCAATGGATTGGGTTAGATAGTCAAATCAACAGCATAACATTACCATTCAGTTCTCTCTCCCCCTCAACTATGGGACATGAGCTTGTATTTATAAGGCTTAATGGATAGGGATAGTTGAGAGAATTGTGGGTGAGGTGGCCATAAGATCCTACCAAGAGGGATCTCGACTCCAACCAACCCAGATTGATAGGGATAAGGGAGGACACGAGGCTCGTGTTCTAGAAGCCTTGAGAATTCTCTTTTTTTCCAATTTTACCAAGGGTACTGCTTATATTCCTTTATGATAGAATGAAGGGTAAGAAATGATTTAAGAATAAAGCACATGCGCGGTGGCACTGCTTCTCTACAACAGGACTCAGGCGATGCTGAACACGGTACCTCTCATCAACTAAAGGGAAAAAGCAGTGCTAGGGTTTTTTATGTAGAATTAACATCTAGAGCATGTTTCCACTCCAATTTTGGGATTTAGGGAAAACATAGGTGTTAAGGATCTCATCACATGTTGGTGACAGGATTTGGGTATAACACCTTTCTTATCCAAACCTTAGATTTTCAAGATTTTAGACATCAAAATTTTCATGTCCCCAGTTGTTTCTCTATTTGAAGGCTCTGTAATATGCTAATCAAACACAATTTACTACAACATATTCTATTTACTTAGAATTTTTTAATTAGTGAACCCTTATGCTAGGTGGTTATCTGTAATGGAATCCCTTCTTATCCAAGCTTAAGTTTGTTGCATCAAAATCTTGATTTATTCTAGTTGTAAATATTTTTTAAAGCTTTCTAGCATCCAAATCACAATATTCCCTATGATTGATTTCTTTACAATGCCTTCTTAATTGAGGGCTTGTTAAAACCAAAAAAACACATCCCTGCTTGAGGATTTCATTAAGAATCACTATCTTGTATCAAAAATTCAACTCACCAAACCAATCGAACATGTATAACCAAGTTGTTTCATTCTCCACCACCTTGCATTGTTTCTTTCTTAAGCGAGGTTCTGTCGAACTCATCAGCAGGCATGATGCACAAGCTTTGGTGCATAATCACATGAAAGACAAAAAAAAATTGTACATTGTATTAAAATTGCCTAAAAAGCTCATATTTTTCCTTTCCTAAATACAAGTGTAATGAAATCCATCAGCGATTGTGACAAACAAGACAAAAAAGTTGTTCATGTTTAATTTCTACACTAAACACGCCCAAAAAACTAGAAAGAGAATAATCAAGCAAAACTAGTTTCGAGAATGGAGCTTGTCATGATCAATGAAACACCTCAAATTAATCAAAAGCGGTGAAAAATTATTCATAACTATGTCAATGAGTTGATATCATAAAGTAGAAATACAATATAAAAAAAGTGTGCTAAGCTAGATCATGAACATAATATGAATCCCTAACAGAAAAAATAAACGCACAACTCATGCATTTTTTAAAGTTGAAAAATAATGTTAAGAGGCTAAATCAATTCTTCAAATATGGCAAGGCCATGTTTCACAAGTACCTTTATATGGCATACTCCACAAGAAAAAAGGGAAAACACCTAGATCTTTGGAGGATCATGACAGAAATGGCCAAATATAAATTCCTAATGGCTTATAGGGACCTAGAGCTTGTTTAAAACAAGGACACTAATTGACAATCAGATTTCTAACATATTGTCAAGAAGTGTAATATCCTAAATTTTGGACCTAGCACTTATAGGCATGAGCCTGTTGATTATGATGTTGTCTTGATGTTTTATTTTGATATATTGGGTCGAAGACACCACTGCATATGAACATGATGAATTGTTTTATATATTGTGCATAAGCCAATTAGTGATGATATATATATATATATATGCTTGTTTGTGTTGGGTTTGGACCCTGAAGCACATGATTGATGAGATGTTTTGTGTTGAGTGAGGAGCTCTAGAGCACATGAGTGATTGATGATTTGTGTTGGGCAAGAATCTTTGGAGAACATGAGTACTTACCTTTGTAATGAGCGAGAAGCTCTGGAACACATGAAAAGATAATTGGAAGTATTCGGAATAAGCCCTGGAGCCTTCCATGTTGATGTTGAGCATAAGCTATTGAGCATCGGATCCTTGGCCATTGTATCCCTAGGTGTACCGTACAAGTACATCCTAGCATTAGTGTTGAGCGAAGAGCTTTAGAATTGCACTAATTTTGTAATTCCCTGTTTATAGTGTTGAGTATGGGATCTGGTAAGAGCTAGGGGTTACTGAAAAGAATTAATAATTTCCAAGTGAAAATGACTCAAGAAAAATATTGATCTCATCATACTTATTTTTTTTAGTGATTGAATGAAATTTTGGATTTCTGTATTCTCATCAAGTACTGAAGAACTACCATGTTATATGAGGGAAACCAACATGCAAGGATGTTTGGAGTTGCCTAGCCTAGTATACCTAACCATCTACCTGTTGACCTTAATGAAGAAGTGTCATCAATTCTATGGATCATGGTATATGATGCCCAAAGACCAAAGTTAACAAATGTTATATTATTATGTATTTTATACATGGTATGTATAAAGAATAAATATATTGATAATATTAATGATGAAATAAAGAAAGAAAAGCTCCATCCATTATTTATTATTATTAAAAGATAATAAATAGTACAATACCTACAAAGGTCTAATTAGGAACTTGTTGAAAGTTCCTAAGTGAAAGTATTAAAAATTACCCAAATTAATTAAAAGAGGGTTAAATCAAGAAATCAAGGTTTCTTGGTTTAATTGTCCCTTTGACTGGAAAGTCTATCTATAAAGACTCAAGCCAAGGAAAGGCTTGGGGTTCTTATTTATCTTTTGGGAGTCATTATTATGCTTGTTTTATTCTCAAGTGAATTCTTGGAGAACAATTTCCTACAAGGAAAAGGAGAACTGATCTAGAACTGATATACTAGTTAGGAAACCCTACCTTAGGAGCTCTAAGCTACTTGCATGTTGGAATCCAGCTCGGGGGGATCCGGATTGAAACCAGGAACAGTTTTGGGTCATGGTTGGGTGGAACGTGGTAGTTCCCAAGTGATTCGATCATCTAATACAGAGGTCAGATCTGCCTGTGAATTGCCAATGCTGGTTATTTAAGTGTGCAGGTTCAGCCATTAAAGGAGCTTCAAAAATTACAGGTATGAGATCCTAGTCTGCTTGTTTCATCTTCTAGCATAAAATGTTGGCTGAAATAGGTAAAGGTTCATATTATATCTCCTAACCCCATGTATTTGTTTCTCTGTTTAAATCTTATAGGGTTTACATCTTTAAAGTATAACCCTAGGTTGCAATTTATTTCATATGCTTAAGTTACCAGAGTTTATTCATTTAAGTTTACTTATGTAGTATCTTACTGTTTAAACTATGTTTTATTGCAAGCTATGTTTCATTTCAATTCTATTATATAACTGCTCTTGCTTATTTTACTCTACTGATAGATTCCATTTTTTAGTAGAGCCATGCTAAATAAATACTAGCTCAGATCTAGGGTTTCATTTAAAACCTAGGTCTGTATTACCTATTTAAAATTTACAAGTAAATTAACCAGAAACTATTGATAAATATGCATTAACCATTCTAGAATAGAATACAAATCTAATATACCCAATAATAATTACATCTAAAGACAAATTTATAAACATTCTATACTAAATCCAAGGTAAAAACCAGCGAAGACCTTTGAAGGTCTGTATATTTAAATATACATTAAGTAATAAACCATTTTCCATTAAATAAACTTTATCAGAATCGTATGCATAAATCATTTAAGCTCCATTTAATATTGCTCACGGCCATCACATAACAAGTAACCAAGTAACATTTCAATAATTAAATTAAAACCCTTAAGTTGCACAGAGGTCGTAGTATCGACCCCTGTGGGTATCCAAACCCAAATCGCAGGCCATAATAGAATCCACCTTAAACATGTATAAGTAGTAATAATTTAATTAACCATGCATTCGTTCCAAATAACAATTAGAACCATGTAATTACATTTATTTACAGGAATCGTTTCTTTTATTTGAACCTCATCATAATCTTTAAGCAGTCCGTAGTAATTACAAGAGATGGAAGGAATCGAATCCTATGGGCACCTAAAGCCCCAATTCACAACCATCCATTTTATTTACATACTCATTAAATCAGCAATGACTAGGATTCGAATCATGTAGAGTCGTTCTACAATTATACAGGCCACACTATACACAGAGTATATGCAGGATACAATAACAAGTTAAACATGCTACAACAAGGTCATGAGACCCCATGTCTGCACTCATGCTGTAAGCGCGGCCTCAGCCACATTAACTAAATGCACAGTCCCTTAAAACTAAACCGTGAGATATCGTATGCCTGTCAACAAGTAAACCTACAACAATGATAGCCATCGTGGGTTTACACCCATGGCTCTTTCACATTCCACATTACATACTAATAAATGAAACAGTAAAGAATTGCAACCATCCAAGTTATCACAGCAACTATGGGGAGTGCTCATGCCATACACGGCATGGCCTCAACCCATACGTTTTCAAGTATTACAGCTAAGAAATAAATATAAGAATTTATACACAGACCATCCACGAAGGCGAATGCCACATAAATCCAAGCTTTAAAAATAACAACGTAATATCAAAAACATAGGATAGATTTATTTACACAATAACCATTAAAGTCTTTAATCAAAGTTTACGCAGTCGTTCCAATGGATATGGAACCATTGCAAGCAATGGTGCTTCCCAGGCTTAAAGCCCCTAACCAAAACACGATTTACATAAACAAAATGCAGAGTCTGTTAAAATTCCCAAGGTTCAACATTCACTGCTAACAGCACCATTATTTTACAAACCCAAACCTCGTAAACACAGGCCTGAAGGCGAATCGAAATCCCATAGTAAAACCCCAATCAGCAACGTGATATAACCCAGTCCTACCCATAAGTCCGAGAGGTCACATGTGCAGGCTTGTCTAAAATGCTTACAGTGCACCTTATGGCATCATCCTTGAACTGACAGCAAAGCTTTGAGCCATCCCACTCCTCGCCAACCCTGTCACCTGTAACCACCAAAATAACGATGGGTGAGAAGTATGAAACTGAATGAGCCATGAAACAAACATCATATGCTGTCATGAAACCAACGAAGCATACCTTCGTTAACCGGGGAGTCACCTCCATCCACTGCACAAAGCCAATACCAAACCATCAATGAGCCAAGTCAAAGGCTCAAAAAACACAAAAATAGATTAGAAACCCCATAAAAGAGCCAAAATAGCTGTCAAAGGGGCTAAAGCCTCCAAAAAAGGGCTAAATCCCCTAAAAGGGGCTTAACAACCCCAAAGGAGCTACGGAATGGCTGAAAGAGGATTAAAGCCCTAAAAAGGACTTAAAGCCCTAATCAAGGGCTTAAAACCCTAAAACTTGAGAAAAAACTATAAATACAAGGGTGGGGGTCACTCTCAAAACACTCATTCTATGCCTATCGTTACTCTGCCCATATGAGTGCCTTGAGGAGCCAACTCTCTCAATCCATTCATCCCCTCTTCCATTTGCTCCACTAGCCATATCCCATGTGTGTTGAGCTTAGCTCCACACCACTCAAACCAGTGAGGAGAGGCAACTTTCTTGAGCTAATGCATGGTGGCCCATTTTCCACAAAGATCTTAGGTATAATGATCTCCATGCATTGTTTGTTTTGCTTTATAGTTTGTATCTTAGATGTATGCTTAGTTTATTTCTGAAAGTATTTTGCAGGTTCTCCATTGATAACTTGTTGCAGGTTTTCTAACGTTTTTTGTTGCAGGCTCTTCCATTCAGTTGACTCTACCCTTCCGTCCTATAGATGGAAGGTAGGTACTTCTGCACATAGCCAAGGTTTTCCCTGGTCTACACCATGGTAGTATTGTTATGTACAAAATCGATATTTGATCTTTTAGCCAAGTTTATAACCTACCAAGAAATAAATAAAGGATATGTTAATACTCTTAATGTAGTAAACATGAACTATAAATGAAATATAAATCTAATGAATAATAGGTATCACATAGATAATTTATCTATGTTAAATAATTAATGAAGATAGAAATTACCTTGCTAACAAGCTGAGTCTGTAAGGGACCGTATTAACAACCAGTAGGTGTCTTAATGATCAAAACGTTCAGCACACTTTAACAAAGTCTCTGTCGCTGAGTATAATATGCATACGGAATGAAAGAGGTACCTTAGTTCAAACAGAACTAAGTAAGCCTGCTAGACAAGTGAACACTTTACCTCTTAGTAATGTCACATGGGAGAATGAGTCCCACCACTCTGCCCACTTTGTTTCCAAAAACAAAGTTAAGTTAGGACTTCGTAAATAACAAGTAAACATATGCAAAAATGAATGAAGTATGTAATCAAGTAACGACACAAACACAACAATGTATAACCATAAGAACAATGTAGTAATCAGCATTATGACATCTTAATTAAAACAAATCAATAAGCATAACTGAAAGTAAGATGATAGAACATAAGAACAACTTACGACTAAACAGTGGTACAGTTAGTGTACGTTATATTCCGCAAGTTAAATAATGTTCCGTTTAGGTAGTTTTTACTAGCCTAATAATTTTTTATATTTTCAATTTTTGGGGACATTACAAGTGGTATCAGAGCCCAGTTTCAATACTAAGACCTATGGGCGTACCAACCAGACACTGCAAAGAAAAGAAAGTATGTGATTAAATTTTGTTACTAACATAATTTTTTCCTGTTATTAAATTTTTTTGCAATTATAGGAATTTTTACAGGAACAGTTTCAACCATGAATACAGAAGAGTATAACAGTCGTCAAGGAAAGATGAACACCCCCACCCTGAAAGCAGAACTAGTGGTAGAATTAAATTCTGATATTTTGAAGACCATACAAAGTCTTCAAGCAGAATTGAAAAGTTTCAGAGAAGATAGCATGAACAAAAGGAAAGAACAACAAGACATAAATGAAGCATTATCGATAAATATGATGGGAGGAAGCCTGCAAGGTAAACCTACTCAGTCGACAAACATATCCAAAAGAGAACCTTACCATAAACAGGCCAGCAACCCAAGAGAATAAGAAAAAGAGGAATGTACCCCTGAAGCAACCAAAGGATACCATCATAGTCCTTCTAGTAATGACTCTCTTTCTCCATGTAGAAAGAAGCAAAGGAGTGATGACATTCTTCAGGGGGGATTTAGAAAAATAAGAGCCTAGAACTATGAAGGTGAAGTAAACACTCGGGAGAAGGCTGAAGAGTGGTTGATAGGTATGAGTAAATATTTCCAAGTGCATAACTAGTCAAGTGAGATGAAGGCCCGGCTTGCCATCTATAACTTGAATGGCAAGCCAACAAGGTGGTGGAGAGATTTAAAACACACCAAAAAGTATGAGCTAAGAGAAATACGCTGGGATAACTTCCAAAAAATATTCCAAGAGAAATATATGTTGGAAAGGTTTGTTATAGCGGATTTCACCACACTAGGTGAATCACACATTGTATGGCCTTCCCTTGTCCCGCTGCAGACTCATTACCCCCTTTGGACCACTTTATATC
>LPNX010503378.1:56853-77901 GCA_001517045.1 Pseudotsuga menziesii | reverse complement strand
CAACGAGTACCCACTCGGCATACTTTTGACAGACCCTGCTACCCCAAAAACAAGAAATACCTGAAAAAATGGAATGATGACATCATCATTCCATTTTTTTCAAGTATTTCTTGTTTTTGGGGTAACAGGGTCTGTCAAAAGTATGCCGAGTGGGTACTCGTTGGATGCAGAATTTAATTCTGCATCCAACGAGCTCTCCCGATTGAAATTTGAGTAAAAACACGGGGAGATATGTCAAAAATACAAACAAAAAAAGTAGTTTTTTTTATGATACCTATCCCCAAATTTATATTAAAAAAGTCTTTAAGACCTATACGGTATTTCAAATTTAAAGCAATTTCATTGGCTAACACATGATGACATGGAATTTGAATAAAAGTTAAAAGACCCATTTTGAGTTGAAATTTCCTCTAATAGCCCCCTCTTCCCAAGATCAACCTTTGACAATCACTTTTACAATAAAGTTGCTTTGAAGTGAACCACTTTTGTAGAATAAGTGATGTTCACTTTTACAATAATGTGACTTTCTAAATAGTGCAGCAATAAATTAAAAGACTTAAGTGACTCACTTTTATTTTATTTTATTAATGTGAGATGTATTTTTACAATAAAGTAACTTGAAAATAGAAATTGCATGCACTAAATCGTAGCTTGATAAGACTTGAAATCAAGATTTATCAAGGTGTAAAGAAACTTTGGACCAAGTGAGCTAAGTTTAAAAGGTACGTAAAAGTATGGAAAGAGGAAGAGGGATTTTTTATTTTTATTTTTTACTCTTCTCTCTCGTTTTCCGTGCTTGCTTTCTTTTCCTGCAAATCACAAAAAAAATGAAAAACAAAAACAAAAAATATTTTTCCACACAATGGGGTTAGATCTTGGTTAGCTTACCCGAAAATTCTACGTTTTCAAGTTTTCTCGATGTCTCTAATTGGTCGTGATTGCTCAAGGTGCACGGCAAAGAGCATACGTAGCCGAGAAGACAAAAAAAAAATCCCTTACTGTTTCTTATTCGTCGCGATCACGCAAGGTGCACGGAAAAGAGCATATGCATTCAGGAAAAACAATAGTTTAAGCCTAGAACATAAAATATCTAATAATAAACTGATAAAATATGAGAGATTTTAAAAAACAACTCCGTCACTGTAACATTATACCTTCAGATTTGCCGAAATAGGTGTTTCTGGAGCAAATGGAAATGGTTTTCAATGAAATGAAAACTATTTTCCAATGGAAACAACACTCTAAACGCAATGGAACAACTCCCATAGGCCACAAATGCATAGAAAATATAGAACCAGAAACCCTTTCAAAGTTTCGGCAACACCGGTTCCAGATCTTGATCTAAACCGAAAGCAGCTCTTCATAAAAGCTCTGATACCATGTAAGGTTTGTCGTTACACAAAAACATGCAGATGCTGATGAACATTTGAAACCCAGCACAAGGCCCAATCACCAAGAGTGGCAGTTAGTCCACTTGTTTTTATATTCCCAGAGGTGCAGCGATTATACCATGTGAAGGTACCCGATACTCCAACACCCCGCCTCCAGCGTAGCTTGGGGGAATTGAACCTAAGACCTCTGATCTGATACCATGTACAAGTACACAGGGTACTCCCAAAATACCGAACACCTTCAGCAACCTCTTCACACAAATAGATCACAGATCAACACACCGATGTTTGTCACGTGATTAAAACCCTTGAGAGGGAAACAGTCCACAGCCCCAACCAAATAGCTACTTGGAGCAATTTATTATGCAAAATAAATAACTTTACATGAGATTCTTATAATTGATCAACTAGCCAAGGACCCTCTATGCTATTTAAATAGAGATCATAGACCAATCGGGTGTTAAGCCACAGATCAATGGTAGATATGATCTAAGAGAAGTTGAACAATCAGATCACTCTATGTCTAGAACATATCGTGACCATCGAATTAGAATATTTACAAATGCATACTACAGAAACACACTTTTACCTAACGGATATATTACACAAGTTGATATTAACTAACTCCTAAGTGTCTAAATATCCTAACAGTCACAGTCAAAGAATTTTCTTAGACTAACTGAGCTCTTAACAAGTGTTTAAACAATAAACAAGAAAATATATCAATTTATTTACCTCCTCAACATGCATGTTGAAAAATAAGTTAAAAACAGTCTTCTACGAATGAAATATTTAACAAGAAAAAAATCTTGCAAGTTGCTTCCTAAAATTTCCTAAACTCCACTGTCTCAAAACTTCAATTAATCGAGAAATCCTCAATCTCACATAGGGACTTATCAGACTAATCCTACCGCTGGTTCTCAACACCCAACTCAAAAAAACACTAAACCCTACGCAGCACTTCATCCTCAATAAAAAACCCTAACCAACCGAAAAGGAAAATCCTCCTGAGTCCCACGGGATAAGGTAAATGCAAGAAAAATGGCTTAATACCCATTGGCCGACCATGAAACCAAGAAAATGGTGGTGCATACAATGAAACGCTTATCTACACCATGCCATAACCACTCATGCTAGCGCAAACGCGTCCATAACGGTTCAATGGCATACCAACTCAGATTCTCACACCAATGAAACCTCAAATAGCTAAAACTCCTCACCCTCAATGTAAAATATTCATGGAAACCGTAAAGAGGAAAGAATCCCTTTATGCAAAAAACCTAACCAATGGAAAACCTAACGGCTCAAAAATCAACCAATAAAAGCCTGAAAATAACAAAAATCATGGTTTACCTACCTGTAAATAGTAATGTAATCGATTGGGTAGAACGAACTTCCACGGGAGCAAAGCAAACAAACCAGGTTCTGACAGCTAGTTGTGCGCGAATGGTGCAAACAACACAGACCAATGCAAATGACAAGTCACAATATGGATAAAACAATATAATACACACCCCTTATATATATAACACTCGGCGAGAAACTTTTCAGTGGACAAACCTATCGATGGGACAAACTTTAATCAGTCAGAAGGATACATCGAAGGACTGTCGCAACGGCGGTCGCAATCAGAACTACGGTTCCGGGATACATTAAGTCAATCGAACATCGAAACAATTAAGATCTAAGTTTGGAACATCAAGACTAATTCCCCTCTGCAACGTCAGAAATGTACAGTTGTATCATCGCGGCCTTCTTGTTGGAACGGGTATTGAAACTCAGAAACCCTAATCGCTAAGGAGTCGACGAAAAATAAGTTGTTTTCAGAACATGTTGGGGCGCACACCCTAAGGGTCCTTAAGGTGGGTAACTCCGCGGGGATATGGGAGTTTGTAAGCGGAGTTACGACTCAAAATAGTCTTAGGGGTGTCGGGGTTGAGTCAAAGTCCTCTTTTTGTAACCCATGGTTTAAGTCCAGGGTTTAAGCCCATGGTTTTGTAATAAGTGCACTATAAATAAGCACTCTTGTAAAGAAGTCAGTTTAGGCTTTCGATGTAAGATGAATTGATGCGAAGCTAAGGCTTGTTTTGTAAGAAGGTTAAGTCTCAGCTGTGTGCGTGGACGACCTCTACGGCTGTGTGCGCAGAGGGTTTTGGGTGATAAAGGAAATCTGCAGTTGTGTGCGCAGAGGCCTGCATCTGTGTGCACGGTTTTGAGGACTTGAAGGGATCTGCAGCTGAGTGCGTAGATCAGAACTATGGTTTTTGTAAAGAGTTGAATAAAACACAGTTCTGTGGACGTAACCCCTAAACTAGGGGTGAACCACATTATATCGTGTGTTGTGGTTTTTGTTGTGTTGTTGTTATGTTCTTTATGCATTGATAAATATATATCGGATAAGTAAGATCACTGCTAAATATTAACTTCGCTGGAATTCCCAGTAAAGGGTTAAGCAAGTCACTGTTTGTTTATCTAACCGCGAAGCTAGATAAGTAACTATTAAAGCTATGTATTGTGTGATTATAAGTGTTAGAAACTAAAGGTACAGTAATATCCCTCTTCTGCTTGCAGAAACCTGATTCTGCGGCACCCCATAGCTGTTTCGGGTGAGACTGCAACCTGTTCGCAGGTTGTTTCCAAAAGGGCCAACACTGTGGGTCTTTTGTTGGTGCGAGGTTAATGGTATAAAGCCCGGGTTTTCCCTATAGCCCAAAAAATTGGTTCCGTTTCCAGTTGAACTCGGTATCTTCTCAAGATGGGTTTACGTCGTACCTCGAGGGCTATGTTCTAGAGACCCTCTGTGAAGGAAATCGGTGATTGGCTTGATGAGACTTATCTGAAATTCGTTGAGCAAGAGAACAAAGATCTACGTCGTAGTGCAAACGACTTTTTACAAAGGTATGTTTTTTGTGATGTTTATGAAATTTTCTTTGGTAGTATCCACATAGAGTTGCACCAGTGGTTATCCAGGTTAACAGAGAGAAGGACGAACTTCCAATAATGTCAGTTTCCTGATTGGACCCCCGCAAGAATTAATATACTGAAAAGGGTGAACAACAAGATATCCCACGCTGTTGATTTCTGGACAACGCGAACCCTTGAAGCATTTGTGACAGAGTTCACCATCGACATGAGTACTTCCTTTAGTGAAGCCGAGCGACAGTTTTTCAAAGGACCAAGGGGTAAGTTTTTGAATTCATTTAGTTTGAGAATTAAAATGCTATTAGCTGAAAAAGGTATATTGCTCATTGAATCAGACTGTTAGATTTAGTATTACTAACCTATGTTTGCAAGTGAAAATACCTTTGACGAGCAAAGTGGTTTGCTGCAAAGTGGTAAAAGGTACAAAAGAGATTTTGGATCCTATTCCCAGGGTCAGCATACCGAGTATTCCCCTGTAAATCCCGTAGATTCAGAACCCGAAGAAACCCCTTCTATGGGAAACCCTCCGGTAACCCCGCAGCGCAGACCTGTTATCCCTGAGAACCCGTCGCAATCTGAAAGTAACCCTAGCTTGAGTATTCCTGTCACAGGTTAGTCTACCCCAGTAAATTCCCCCCTGCCTACTTCCAGTCACCCTCCAACCCCCCCTAGATCCACTATGGCTCACATGCATGATGATATTAAGCTCCCTGTTTTCAAAGGAACTGGATCAGAGGATCCAGAACAGTTCTGGTTTTTATGTGAAGCAGTGTGGACTTCTAAGACCATTACGGATCAAGATACAAAAAGAGCGCAGCTGGTTACTTCTTTCAGAGACCGCGCTCTGACCTGGTTCATGAAGTTTTCTAGCACTCAAAACCATGCCTTGGCTGATATAAAAGCAACAATGATAAAGGAATTTAAGAAGCCGAAATCAGAGTCGCAGTGTATCACTGAATTGAAAGAGATTCAGCAGAGGCGCGACGAATTAGTGTGGGACTTTGATCAAAGGTTCAAAGTTCTACTATACAAAATGAGTTTCACCATTGGACCTACGCAGCACAAGGAATGGTTCATTGCAGCGTTTCTACCGCATATCAGAACTCCACTCATGCAACAGAAGGTTTTTGACCAGCAGGAGGCTCTGGAAATCGTGATGAAGCTTGAAACCGCTCTTGTCAAAGACAATTCTAGTATCGCTCAAATCCAAGCGCAGTTGGTAGAGATGGCTCTGGATCTTCATGATATGAAGAAAGGAAAAACCGGTCGCGAAGAGGTTTGGTGCACACAATGTCGGACAGAAGGTCATGACAAGGAACAGTGTCCTGTGGTAAGAAATTACCTGAATACTGGTGCGCCAAACCCATTCAATCCTGTTGTTCTATATTGTGAGATCTGTCGAACAACTGGCCAGCATCGACCTAAGAATTGATATCTGCTACAGAGGTATGTGCAAGTCCCCAAGAACCCCTACTGCAAGTTCTGTAAGTCTGTAGGACATAATGAAGATGAGTGTCGCAGTTATGACCTCATGAGAGAACGCACCTATGACTCCTATCGGGTACAAAATGAGGGACCGAGCAATGATGGCTATGGTTACCACGGTGGTGCATCAGGAAGGGGTGCTTTTGGAGGTCGTGGTCATGGTGGTATGGCCGGAAGAGGAAGAGGCCAGGTTGTGTGTTACAACTGTAACCAAGTCGGGCATCTAGTGAGAGACTGTCAGAACCCAACTACGACATGTCGGTATTGCCGAGCAGTAGATCATGTGATCGAGCAGTGCTTGCAGTTGATATCGAAGATTTAGGAAAGAAACAGTGCCCCTACTCAGAATATTCAGATGATTTCCATTGAGCAAAGACCTACCCCAGCAATTAATGTTGTTACTAGGAGTGGAGCTACGACGGAAGTGCAGAACAAGGAGAAACAGCCTGCTGAGGCTTGGGTTCGGAAGGCCCCAGAAAAAATCCCAGCATTTGATATCGAAAAAGAAAAAGAGACATTCATGGAAGCGAAGAGATATTTTGCTACTCCTAGCACATCAATAGCACCTACGCAACAACATCAGCAGCAATTACAGACACAAGAAGCATCGACAGATAAAGTAAGTACATTATCTTCCTTTTTATAGAGTTGTCTGAAGCTCTTAAGAAATCAGAATGCCTTAAGTGAATTGCATAAAGTTATTGCTTCCTGCGAACCTCAGCAAAGTTCTGGTCAAGCGAAAGTTGTTAATAGAGTCAGGAGAACTGGCAGGGAAATGAGATTGAATGCTCAGATAGGAGAGTATGATATTACTAATGTTATCTTGGACCTAGGATCAGAGGTAAATGTCTTAACTAAGCAAACCTGGGAACAAATGGGAAAACCTACCCTTGATTGGTCCCCTATACAGTTGAGATTAGCCAATCAGCAGAAGATTGTGCCCCTAGGACGGTTTCCTAATGTCCCAGTAGATATTGATGGCGTCTGTACTGTAGCAGACTTCGAAGTTATTGAGATCATTGACGACAGCAACCCCTATCTAGCATTGCTAGGTATTGCGTGGGTATTAGACAATGATGCAGTCATTAACCTTAAGAAGAGACAGATGACTTTCGAAGGGAAAGGACTGAGAGTCATAGTCCCATTGGATCCTTCTCAAGGAGAGAGATACGCAGAGCCAGTAAGAGATGAAGACTAGGATGTTTTAGACCACATATATAATATCACAGCGAAGGAAGAAGATTATGTTCACCCTACTTCCGAACGTATCATGGATTGGCAATGTGACAGCTCATGCATGACAGATTCAGATGATGGCCTAGAGAATTGGCAGAGTAGACTGTATGAGCTACATGGCCATCGATGTGCTAGAATTACCAAGTCTCTCAGATGGCTTGGCTCGCAGACAAGAACCTTACCTGTTTTTGATGGTTCGATAGAACTACAAGAGTTTATTGTGCAATTCTCATCACAGGTACCAGACTCACAGAAAATGGAGACTCTGGATTCAGCATTCAGAGCCACAGTAGCCAGATGGTGGAATGGTCACAAAAAGTACATTCATAGTTGGGACTCGTGCCAGAAGTCCCTTTACCTAAGATTCAGGGACCAACCTCAGGAGGTGCGAAGTAAGTTTAATGATAAGACTAGTCCTTAGGAACATTTGGAGCAATGCTACGATGCATGGAATCATGTACCTCGTGAAGAATGGGTACATAGGTTTGTGCACACCCTGAAACCTATAGCAAAGAACTGGTATGCGGAGGTCGAGCTTCGCCATGGTACCGTAAGTTAGGATTGTCTTGTTGATAGTTTTTTGCTGACATTTATATTAATGAGGTTTCTCTTGCTTTGGACGCAGCTGTTAGGTTGATCCATACTAAAGTATTTGATGATCAAGAAATAGCAGAATACCAACCTGATTGGAAGGCACAAGAAGCCAATGCAGTAGAATGTTATAACCTCGCAATTGACAAGGATGACGATCCACACAACATTAACATTCTTGAGTCAGAAGGACACTGCGAAGTACATGGACCAGCAGTTGAGGCACTTGAAGTGACTCAACCCCTAAAGACGCGGACCGTAAACATTGGGTCAGAATAAAACCCTAAGTACGCTACCATTGGAGATTATTGGGACGACAAAATGTTAAGCAAGGTGACCCAACTTCTCCATGAATATCAGGATCTATTTCTGACGAAGTTCTCAGAGATGAAAGGTATCCTTGGTGATATAGAAGTGATAAAGATCCCTTTGAAACCTGATGCGAAGCCTGTGAAACAACGCCCTTATAGGCTGAACCCTAAGTATAAGGAAAAAGTCTGAATGGAGCTAGATAAGATGCTTGCTGCAGGAATCATTGAACCTGTTGAAGAATCCGAGTGGGTCAGTCCTATGGTGGTGCAAGAAAAAAAGACTAAGGGAGAAATCAGAATCTGTGTCGATTTGAGGAAGCTGAATGATGCCTGTTTGGATGATCCTTTCCCTACACCCTTTACAGATGAAGTTCTAGACAATGTTGGAGGTCAAGAAGTGTACTCTTTTACTGATGGATTTTCAGGTTACCATCAGATTTGAATTGCTCCAGAAGATCGACATAAGACAACCTTCGCTACAGAAATGGGATCCTTCCAGTATACAGTTATGCCCTTTGGATTAAAGAATGCACCTGCCATGTTCTCTAGAGTAGTCATCTCTGCTTTTAAGGAATTCATACATAAATTCTTAGAAGTTTATTTTGATGATTGGACTATCTTCGGGTTATTAAAAGACCACATAGCTAGATTAAGACTTATGTTGGAAAAATGTAGACAGCATCAGATTTCCTTGAACTTGAAAAAGTGTATATTCTGTGCCCCTTTTGGAATTCTGCTAGGTCATATTGTATGTAAGCAAGGATTGATGATAGATCCTATGAAGATAGACATTATTGTGAACCTGCCACCTCCGAAGTCTGTTAAAAAACTGCACACTACGCTTGGTCATACTGGTTATTACAGGAAATTCATTAAAGGATATGCTCAGATAACAGCCCCTATGGAAAAGCAGTTGAAGAAAGATATTAGGTTTGAATGGACACCTGAGTGTCAAGAAAGCTTGGATATTTTGAAGGAAAAGATGGTAACTGCCCCTATCTTAGTATTCCCTGACTGGAATAAGGAGTTTCATGTGCATGTCGATGCATCCTCCATTGCTCTGGGAATAGTATTGGCTCAGTCAGGTGAAGGTAATATCGATCACCCTATTTATTTTGCAAGTAGAAAACTGTCCATAGCAGAAAAAAATTATACTAGTACAGAACGAGAAGGGTTAGCTATGGTTTATGCATTACAAAAGTTTCGACATTATCTGTTAGGATCTCATTTTAAAATGTTCACTGATCACTCTGCTTTGAAGTATTTGGTTAACAAGCATGTGCTAGGTGGAAGGATATGCAGATGGTTGATTCTGTTTCAGGAATATGACTTTGAGATCATAGTCAAACCTGGAAGACTGAACCTAGGTCCTGACCACTTATCAAGGCTCGAGTCAGGAGAAGAGCCCATTAGTTTGGATGAAGGTCTTCCTGATGCTCAGTTGTTTGCTATCCAAATGGTTGATGATTATTTCCAGGATATTGTTCAGTATCTAACTACAGGTTTTTCACCCGCCGAAATGACAACGCAGCAGAAGAAACAGCTAGTGGTTAGAGCATCCGACTTTACCTTAATAGCAGGATAGCTATATAAGATGGGACCAGATGAAATACTGCGCAGATGCGTCCTGGAGCATGAAAAGCCATTAATTTTGGCTGAGGCACATTCTGGCGCAGCAGGAGGTCATTACACAGGAAAAGCTACAGCACAAAAGATTCTGACAACCAGATTGTGGTGGCCCACAATTCATAAGGATGCAAGAGATTATTGCCACAGCTACGATATTTGTCAGAGGATGGGCAAACCATCCAGGAGGGATGAGATGGCTCTAGTTCCGTAGGTAACTTTACAACCCTTTGATAAATGGGCTATTGATTTTGTTGGACCTATCAATCCCCCTGCCAAGAAATCCGGAGCAAGATACATTATTACAGCAAATGACTACCTTACTCGTTGGGCCGAAGCTCAACTAGTCAAGACCTATAGTGCTGCTATAGCCGCAAAGTTTATCTTTGATAACATCTTGTCAATATTTGGGTGTCCTAGAATTCTTATGAGCGATCAAGGATCACATTTCTTAAATAAGACTATTGAAGTATTGACTGAAGAATTTCAAGTATATCATCAGAAGAGTACTGCCTATCATCCTCAAGCAAATGGAACTGTCGAAGCCTTTAACAATATCCTTGAACACGCTCTGACAAAGGTTTACAATGCTAACAGAAATGATTGGGACCTTAGAATTCCAGCAGTACTATGGGCTTATATGACCACCTGCAAGAAGTTGACAGGCCATACACCTTTTAGGTTGGTTTATGGACAAGAAGCAGTCATGCCCATGGAGTACATTGTCCCTAACCTCAGAATATCTACTTTTACAGAGATGGATGACCCAGATATGATGAAACAAAGGCTGGTAAATATATTAGAACTTGAAGAGGACAGATTCATTGCAGGGTTCCAGCAACAAGTACAGAAAGCTAGAGAAAAAGCATGGCATGATAGACACATCAAGAAGAAGTAGTTCCAGCAGGGTGATCTTGTGCTCTTATATGACAGCAAATTCATGAAATTCCCGGGTAAGTTCAAGACACATTGGAAAGGACCATACATAGTGCAGAAAGTTACTGATGGTGGTGCAGTCCAGTTAGCTAAATTGAATGGAGAAATTTTACCTTCCATGGTGAATGGAAGTAGGTTAAATAAGTACACGAACAAATCGGGACCCCTTAATCAGGAGTAACAGCATGAAGGACAGTCTAAGTACCAAGAACAGTTGGAATTGGGTACTAGACTATAATGAAGTGTTCTCAAAGCTACCAAGTGTTGAAGTCTGTCAAAGTCTGAAGGTTGAAGTTTGGTTGCCGTATAGGTCAGGATGGGTCAAAGGTGCATATTGTGTCGATGGTACTTATCAAGGTGAAGTTGAAGTTAGTGGTTATGTCGAAGATCAAAGGTGTGTCGCAGCCTAAAATGTGACGGATGGGACAAATTAGACTTGGCAACGCCAGCATGAGAACTACCCTAACTGCCTACAATGATGATATTTTGGGAAAATATGGCGCCGTGTGGATAGGATTTCCGTGACTCCATCAGATTCAGCGTCATTAATGCACCATGATGACAGATTCTGTGCAGGATTCTATAAGGAGCTACACCGGCCTGCAACACCTGCATTGTGCATTTCTTTGAGTTTCTTCAATTAGAACTATGTCGAATGATCGTGAAGTCCAGGAGTTATTACGAGTGGTCAGGGAGAGAGCTCTGCTGAACCTTCTAATCAATCCACTCGGGAAACCATGTTTGACCAAGGCACAAAGAAAGGTAGAAGTTCGCTCTAAGAGGAAGGAAGAAAGGCAGAAGTGCGCTCTAAGCCACACGAAGAAAAGCACCGGTCTTCACAGGAAAACTCAGAAACATCCCAAGAAGTATCCTCCTGGTTTGGCAAAACTGAGGCGGTTTTTTTTCTTATGCACCATGACACACAATTCTGGGACCCTAAGTTGTGGATGGTCAAATGTTCAGCAAGAAGATAGAAGGATGGGGTCGCTGATAGATCCATAAGGCCTTAACCAGCATACATATTACGAAGGAAAGGAACAAGCAGCTGACAACCGCATGTATGGCTTCAGCAAGCAGCACACTATGTTTCGCTAACAAGATTCTAACACCAGAAAAGCAGATGAGTGTCCAAGGATGGGACACTGGTGAGTCTTAGGGGCCTGTTGGGGCGCGCACCCTAATGGTCCTTAAGGTGGGTAACTCTGTGGGGATATGGGAGTTTGTAAGAGGAGTTACGACTCAAAATAGTCTTAGGGGTGTCGGGGTTGAGTCAAAGTCCTATTTTTGTAACCCATGGTTTAAGTCCAGGGTTTAGGGTTCGGGGTGCCCATGGTTTAAGCCCATGGTTTTGTAATAAGTGCACTATAAATAAGCACTCTTGTAAAGAAGTCAGTTTAGGATTTCAATGTAAGATGAATTGATGCGAAGATAAGGCTTGTTTTGTAAGAGGGTTAAGTCCCAACTGTGTGCATGGACGACCTCTGCAGCTGTGTGCCCAGAGGGTTTTGGGTGATAAAGGAAATTTGCAGCTGTTTGCGCAGAGGCCTGCAGCTATGTGCGCAGCTTTGAGGACTTGAAGGGATCTGTAGCTGAGTGCACAGATCAGAACTGTGGTTTTTGTAAAGAGTTGAATAAAACACAGTTCTGTGGATGTAACCCCTAAACTGGGGTGAACCACATTATATCGTGTGTTGTGGTTTTTGTTGTGTTGTTGTTATGTTCTTTATTCATTGATAAATATATATCGGATAAGTAAGATCACTGCTAAATATTAACTTCGTTGGAATTCCCAGTAAAGGGTTAAGCAAGTCACTGTTTGTTTATCTAACCACGAAGTTAAATAAGTAACTATTAAAGCTCTGTATTGTGTGATTATAAGTGTTAGAAACTAAAGGTACAGTAATATCCGTCTTCTTATTGTAGAAACCTGATTCTGCGGCACCCCATAGCTGTTTCAGGTGAGACTGCAACCTGTTCGCAGGTTGTTGTCGAAAGGGCCAACACTGTGGGTCTTTTGTTGGTGTGAGGTTAATGGTATAAAGCTCGGGTCTGCCCTATATCCCAACAGAACATCTCAGCATTAGTCTCCTACAACACCGGTAATGATAGACACTAGGACTCTGGCTTACTCCGGCCAAAAATCTCGACAACGAAAATCAACATGACCGGATATCGAAACCACTAAGTGTTAAGCTTAGAACATCGAACCCGAGGAGAAGAGAACATGAGCTCTGATGTATCAGCGAGGGAGTCTGAAGCTCTTTTGGTAGGCTTGACGGTTTGGTTTCTGCAACGTCGGAAAGATAGTCCACTATGCTTCCGATATCGGAAGGATAGTCGAATAGTCTTTCGACACAGAAAAATGAAACAAACCAAGTTTTTTAAAGAAAAAATTGGACTCAGGGTAGCTTAGGTGAAAACAAAATACTCCTAGGCCAGATTTAATAAAAACAAATAAGATAAATAAAATGGGGTCCTAAAATTGAAAATTTTGGGGACAAAAAGTTTTAGCTGCAACACTATCTTACCCAGAGCTGTAATAGCATATCTTAAATGGGGCAGCCCGAAGATCAGAGATATTCATGGCTGCCCGATATCAGTGGGTAGAAGTTATGATTGTGAATGCATAAATATTGGAAACTATTCTGAGCCAGGGGTTGGAAAATTATTAATCTTATTGTATAAGCTGTGACAGCAATTGTTTCATCCTACCATTTAATACAAGGAGTGTGATTCTTCAGATCTCAGCATTTAACTTGTGTTAGCTTCCGTCGTCTCTATTTGAAGGCTGAGTCTGCCTTCATGCAGAGATTGCTGAGTTAATTAGGCATTTAAGTTATTCTGTTGTGTAGTGTGAATGTTGTGGTAATTACATTCTTTACAGTCGCTGCAACAGTAATGAAATTATTGTGTGCTTCCTTGAATTATTTGTATTTACATTTCCTGTAGGCTGCATCGGTGTGGTGTGACAGTCGGCTCTGTAGGTTGATGTCCATTTATGCAATTGCATGGTAGATGTAATAGTCAGGATCATCCCCAGTTTCTTTCTATTTTACTTGTCAACCTTGGATTGTGTCAATCTAGTTAGGTTGCAGTCATACTTGTTGGTTCAAATCCTGTATTCTCAATTCTTAAATTAAAGATTGAATTAACTAGTTTTGATAGATATTTATGTATTCTGGTAAATTACGATTTAACTTTCTGCAAAAGTAAGTCTAGATGGTTATTTCTTGTTCTGTTCATCCCTGGATTGGAGTTGTAGGAAGGACATTATAATTTTGAATTCTTAGGTAGATGATTTTGATTAGATTAATGATGGGAAGAGTTGACTGAACATAAAGTAGGACAATTTATTCAGGGTATCAACTACTTAGTGTTTAAGCATATACAGTAAAAATTATCTTTGAAATAAAAGACTTCCCTGGGTTGAAAATTTATATTGATCCTTTTACATGTTATGTTTTAATTCACTAGCATATAGTGGTCCCAACACAAAGTAATATGAAAATGAGGAAGGATACCTAAAGGCATTGTAGGTCTTTGATTACAATCCAGTATCTGATTGGTGGATGTCACAAGAGGAGGAGAACATATGGTCTGCCAAGCAGTTGAGGATAGAATACTAATAGAATCCCCTTCATCAATGATAGTGTGGAGTATAATCTTAGCGGTAACTCACATAGAAATCTGGAAAGGAACACTCAAATGAAGACAAGATTTTTTTAGGTTACTCTAGTCAAAGGAAATAACCTCACTACTTAGAGAGGGTTCTGTCGAAAGAGACAAAATTTCCTCTTGCATAGAATAATTGAAACTAACTACAAAAACTTCAGCTGGATGGCTTTCACTCTCAATTAGAAGAGAGGGATGGGACAAAGAATGTGTTGAAGGGACTACTTCAATCTCAACAATATCTGACAAAAGAGTGGGATCAGGTGGGGATGACATTGACTCGACCACTTTAACTTCACTCTCCCAAGGGAGAGTGCGATCGACCAAGGTTGGAACTAGACCGTCTTCTTTGACTTAACTCTTCAAGGGAAGAGTGGGATCAACTAAGGATGGACTTGGATCGACCACTTGATCAACCAATGGGATTTCAAGGGACAACTTACGATAATCGGTTGGAATCCTTGCCAAGGAATAGTAATATCTTCCAACAACATTGAAGCTTCATCCATGCGGGGACAAAGGTAAGTGCGGTTTATATCCTTGCATAAAAAGTAAGGATACCTAATTTTTCCTTTATGACTCTTAACCACAGAGTCACTGGTTGATGGGGCATCATCAGCACGATGATCAGAGACTAATGACATAGAATGTTTAGACAAAAGTTCTGACACATGGGAAATACTAGGACATTCCTTGAGAAGGTGATCACCCTTGCAAAGTCTACAAGGTAACTTAGGTTTACGCAAGCCAGAAATAGGTACATCATTACTCCTAGCATGATGATTAGTGGTTGGTAGGCTTCCAACATGATGATCAAAGGTTGGAGTTGTAACCTTCTTCTTATTTTTCTTCTTCTTAGCCTTCTTTTTCATCTTCTTCTTACCCGCTTGTTTACTAACATTAGAGTTTTCAATGGGTGAAGAGGAAGAAAGGGAAGTCGATTCAACATTCAACTAAGAAGGAGAAGGATTAACATGAGGTTGATGCTCATGTGGTAAAGGACCAGGATCTGACACAAAGGATGCATTTGATATAACATGATTGGAGAACAACCATATAGGTAATCATATAGTCAATCCAGGTAGGTTCAAAGTGGCCATGAAGGGAGGACCAATAGCTCCACAAGGGGGAGAAACAAAATACATACCCTAAAAAGGGATCTCTTGACTGGTGGTCCCAGGAGAGTCTCCCATATTTGAAATCTTTAAGAATCTCTGAAGTACCACACAAAACAAACACTACTCAAGTCTAAAAGCAACAAGAAAACTGTGTGAATAGGATTGGATGAATGGTCATGATCCTCACGGGATTATCAAGGCTTCACTACTCGCTATATACCGTAGGGTCCAATAGTAAAACATGAAAAGGAGGATTGGGACTGTTACAGAGAAAAATTCCTATGGCTTGGGGTACCACAACAGACAGAGTAACCACAGAAATCAATCCTTTCCTATATGCAAGAGAAACGAAACATCTAACACTAAAGGATCTTGAAACATACCTTATTCCGAACGGTTGATGTAGATCCCCATTGAGCTTTTCCACTCCCGCTTGTATTAACAATTTTCTCTCTCAACATTTAGCAAACAAGAAAATCATGTTATATATAATTGTGTTAGACCTACGCTATCATATATAATCAATAACATATAAGCATTTAAAAGCATCCATGGATTCAATACTCATTTAAATACACATTATTGGACAGGAAAATATATTTCTATTAATATAAATCAAAGATTACAATAGTGACAACCTCTGTCGACACGTCTGTGAATCGGAGAAACTGAGTCCTCCACCTGGGCCTCCAAGACCTCAATCCTCCATCTATCAATAGCAATCTCACAAGCAAAGGAAATCTTGGGAAGAACACAAAGTGCTCCAAGGGACAAAGGGATGCAGACTCAAGTATAAGCTCTAGAAACAATGGACTATAGTTTTCTTGCTCTTCAATTCCTCCCCTTTCAATGTATCCAAAAGGTTCCTTATATAGTGCTTCAATGGGGTAATGGAAGGTCAAATCCAAGCGATCTCAAGGCATATGGAAGGCCAAGAGACAAGTGACTAGGATCCACATCAAGGAAAACTCCAAAACTATTTGGCCTTTTGCACACATCCCAATGTACGCGGGTTTGAGGGTCAAATCTGCGTATATATGCAAGAATAGGTTTAAAAGTCATGTATATCAAATAATGCATGTTTTTTGGGATGATCTTGGAAACATCAAAGGTACAAAAATGGTCCATGGGGTCTAAAGAGTCTGCAGAGGGACAGGGAAGGCCATAAAGTTGTGATCCACCATGTGTGGTAAAATCAGCTGTAACAGATGCCCCCTAATGTGTGAGGTTAGAGGGGTGATACAATGGCCGAAATACATTATAAGTCCATCCCAGAAGTGGAGTGATGAAACTAGGTGGAAGAACCAGCCATCCAACAGTATAATACAATAATAAAAGTCTACACATAACTGAAAGTAGATATAGCAGTCCCGGATACATAAGAGTGCAATGGCCATGAATAGGCATGATACAAAACATGACATGTGTGGTCATCGCTACATACAATATAGATAGATTAGAATCTCCATGATGAAGATATACAAAGGATCATGATCTCCATGAAAGCTAAAGATATATAATGGATCAAAATCTACATAATGGCTGAAAATATCTGACATACACTAGAATCAAGTCATGAGAGTGGAAATCTCATGAACATTGGCATGATCAAGGAGGTAGCATATATGAAATGCCACCAATATGGAAGGTCTTATACACAATCCGCTACGAGTACATGTCCTACTATGTGAATAGAGGTGTCGAGGTCGAACATAGAAGTCCATCGTCTGATTACCGGTCATTGATGTATACCGTTAACAGACGCGAGATCACCCACCGATAATGAAAATGGGAATCAAGATAATAGAGTACAAAATAACAAGTGCGAATAAATGTGTTGAGGTCGAACACTTGAGAGGATCCATCGATCAGGGGACATTGATGTATTCCCAAAACTATCTATGGTGAGAGAACCTGCCACTAATGACTGCAAGTCTCAAGGCACTCAAAAATGACTCTAGATTCCTATCCCATAATAAATGATATGAAGTCGATTGGATGAAATCTGCTATAAGGAGGGAATTAATGCATCCCTCATCGTCCAAAATGAGGTACTCAGCAAGGTTGTATAATGTGGAAGGACTCAATCATAAAGTGCATGAACCAATATCAGTACCGGGAATGGCCGACATGCAAAGTCAAGAGAACTGAGGAATGGTCGACTATGGTTTCAACTTCCTTCGAGCAAGAGCATAAAGGTGAATGGTGACTGAATGTAGGCAACATAGACTCAATATACAAAACTGGGACATATCTGTGACATAGGAGGCATCGACAAAGGCTCCATAGAGAATGGAAGCTTAACCAGTCGATGGAGGTAAAATCAGAGAGTACATCTCCTAAAGACAAACTATTAACCCAACCAACGGATGTGATATACAGTGCTCTGTTCTAAGGTGACACGACTCGACTGCTGCCAAAGATAACATCTTTTCTTATCCAGCTTTTTGGTTTTTTTATTTTTTTGGACTTTTATTGAATCCATGGATGCTTTTAAATTCTTATATGTTATTGATTATATATGCTATATTAGGTCTAACACAATTATATATAGCATGCTTGTCTTGTTTGTTGAATGTTGATAGATAAAATTGTTAATACAAGCGGGAGTGAAAAAGCTCAACGGGGATCTACATCAATCGTCCAAAATAAGGTATGTTTCAAGATCATTTAGTGTTAGATGTTTGGTTTCTCTTGCATATAGGAAAGTATTGATTTATGTAGTTACTCTGTCTATTGTGGTACCCCAAGCCATAGAAAGCTTTCTCCATAACAGAATTGGTGACTCTGCTAGGGAGAAACTGAGTCCTCCACCTAGGCCTCCACCACTTCAATCCTCCATCTCTTGATAGAAAGCTCACAATCAAAGGCAAGCTTGGGAAGAACACAAAGTGCTCCAAGGGACAAAGGGATGCAGACTCAAGTATAAGCTCCAACAACAATGGACTATAGTTTTCTTACTCTTCAATTCCTCCCCTTTCAATGTATCCAAAGGGTTCCTTATATAGTGCTTCAATGGGGTAATGGAAGGTCAAATCCAAGTGATCTCAAGGCATATGGAAGGCCAAGAGACAAGTGACTCAGATCCACATAAAGTAAAACTCCAAAACTATTTGGCCTTTTGCACACATCCCAATGTACATAGGTTTGAGGATCAAATCCACGTATATATGCGAGAATAGGTTTAAAAGTCGCGTATAGAAAATAATGCATGTTTTTTGGGATGATCTTGGAAACATAAAAGGTACAAAAATGGTCCATGGGGTCTAAAGAGTTTGCAAAGGGACAGGGAAGGCCATAAAGGTGTGATCCACCATGTGTGGTAAAATCAGCTGTAACAGGGACCGTACCCTTTCCCGAATACTCGACTACCTGGATGACACATGCATATTAATATCCCTGAGTGTTGTTCTCAGTGTATTATGATGCCAAGATGGACAAAAGGTTAACTTAGTTGGTCACAGGAATCCTAAGAGGGTCTCCCAATATACACTAGGTATAAGGGAGCTCAACTCCGTAATGGTGTTGTCTAATGCACAACTGTACGAAAGGGTCCTTCCATTATACAATCGAGTACATGAAGTACCTTTATATATACCTCAAGGGTATGTGAAAGGTTGTTTCATATACCGATGGTATGTGGAAGAACCACACAGTCCTCGAAATGCAGTGCTAGCATAAAATGACAACTGCCATGATTAATGACGTCGAAACACGTCACTAAGTTACAAATAGTTAGTAAATGATTTTAAACCTAAACTAGCGTTAATTTTATCTTGAACGGTTAAGCAGATGCATGAGATGTAGACAGGAAATGCAAAAAGAATGCAAATCCTAGCTACATGACAATGCACATTTCTCTTTCAATGAAAACTACCTAAAGTAGGGAAATATTTTTTCTGTTAAAGAAGACAGAAATCAGAGATCTAAGGAAACCAAGTTCTGGTCAAATAAATTATGAAGCTTTAAAGATCAACATCAATCACAATTATTGAAAAGACCTATGAATTCTTATGCGTATCTTTTGATTGAATTTTATATTCAAACAAACATGAATCTAAACAATAAAGAAAAGAATAATTATTTCTTGGAGCGCACTAATTATAACTTTCTGTAATAATAGTCCAAAAAGTGTGTTAACCAAAAATACGCACCTCCTGCGTATAGGAGTTGTTTCTCTAGGTATGAATGGTTCATATCTAAAACAAATTATGAACCTAAATGTCAGACTCTCCCTATATCTGTTTAAACACTTGAATGGACTACCATGCTTCTTTTATTAACGGATGTGTCTTCACTATCCTTGAAGCATTTTCCTCTATTTACCTGCAAAAATAGAAGACAACAATAGAAAGTGATAGCATACAAGATATAAAAACTGGATCTATGCCTATTACCAAGGAGTCAAGCAATACATTGTAGAAATTCTAAAGCATTGATGGCATAAGGAATTTCATAAACAGGCTAAGGATCTAGGCACACAATTAACCTCACAAAGAATTGTAGAGAATTAGCATAAGGAGAGAAGAAGAAGAATTAATGAACACACATTAATGAATGACCAATAAATGATAATTGATATTATTACATAGGTAATACATCCTTATAAAGGAAAAAGGAGTTGCATGAAGACAACTCAAGCTAGCTCATAAAGCAGGCTTACTAATTATGATAAACCCCATAGTTGACTAAAGCACTTTCCCAATCTACCAAGCACCTCAAGAATTAGCAATAGCATGTGTGAGTGATGATGAGTGAAGGAAAGACTTGCTAATCCTAGAATATGGAGAGAAAATAATGGAGGATCGGTTGGCAACAAAAGCTTCCAGTTTCCTAGTTGACTAGCTTTACCTTATCCATAGAAAAGCAGGATAAAGAAGAAAAAGTAGAATAAAGCAGATTCTACTGTAAAGCGCAGTTACCAATTCTAGATGACCATAAAGTGGTCAAGATTAACCCAGAATCAGAAATAAATCATTCCTAGGATATAGATGGAAAGTGTTGACTCCAAGTGCTAGTGGATGCCAACTATCTAAGCCAGTGGGTAGGAAATTAATTAAATAATGATTAATTATTTTATGAGTGGGTTTATTATATTCCAACAACCCCCTTTAATCCCGACTTTATGATGATATTCCTGAACTAATCAGAAATATATATGCATATAGGGCCCAACAATAAAGCTATGGTCACTGTAGCTAGGGTTTTCACCCTAGCTTGTGCTGATGAGCACCTACTAAGGAATCTGGAATCCTTAGTAGCAGTTCAATGATGTAAACAAAGATAAACTGAAACAAAGACTAAGCTAAAGCAGTAAAAAGTAAATAACATGAAGCAAAAATAGTAAAGAAATGTATAATGGTGATTTTATTGATATTACCTCTGATGAGGAGGTTGGTGGAGTTCGTTGCGCTGATCCGATGTCGGTGGCTTCGAGCTCCAAGTTGCTTCTTTTTCCTTCTCCGGTGGTGGAAATGGGCCAAAAAGAGTTCTCAATGGTGAAAGTAGCTTGATGGTAAGCTACGGTTTCGAGAATAATTTCGGCAGAGGCAGGATGCTTATGACTGTGGATGTGAAATGAGGGGTCTCCACCACTTATTTATAGTTTTTTAGTGGTGGAGTGCTGGCCCATGGTTTTGGAAACCATATGGTTTAGGGCAGCTTGTTTAGGGTTTTTTCCTCCTTTTCCTCGTTATTTTATATTTTTTCTTGCCTTTTGGGGATTTTGCTATTTTAGAGGAATTTTGGACATTTTTGGAT